>JAAOWG010000428.1:0-18846 GCA_036491945.1 Paranurophorus simplex
CTGCATCTTTTGTTTCAACTTTTTTTTGATGTGATGCATGGTTTACGCTGTGGAGGTGTCTGAATTTTCCAGGGGGGGGGGTGTGAATGCATACTTAGGCTTCGCCGTAACCATGGAGAAAATGGTTACTTTGCCTTGACTAAGAAAAAATACTTTGCTTTTGGAGGTGGTATACATTTTATATTGCAAAAGGTTCCATTAGCCTAATCAAGTTTATTAAATTCATACTAAATGTTGGAATAAGTACAGCGTTTACTTCTTGCCATCGTAATTCGATTTAAATAGCATGCTCTGCTTATCGATATGAATCTATAAAATAAAGTTATGAATAAAACTTCCAGTACAACTCCATATAGCCCGAGTCAGGGAATACTTTTTTTAAACATCAATGGGGGTTACCTAGATAAGTCTTTCCTATTCCCAAAACCTAACCTAACCTTAACCAAACACCCCACAAAGAAAAATCCGACGGACGGACGGACGGACGGACCCAACGAAATTTTACAAAAACATTATTACCAATATCTTTACCTAAATTCCTCCAAGTACCTGCTTTCAAGAAGGAGGATCTCCTAATTTGGCCGTAATCCTTTAATCTTTGTTGTCAATATACTCTTGCATTTACAACTCCAATTTGTTGATATTCTCCTTGACGTTTCAACAGATTCGACATATTCATCCATTCTTTTTCTCTGCAAATTAAATCCAAGTTTGAAAGTCATAATTTTGGTAAGCTTATCCCATTTTCAAAAGTAACTAAACCTAGAAATGAATGATGATGTGGCAAAAATGGATCCAAAAACGTCACATCATTATTTGAGCCATTTCACTTTGAGCCAAATTGAATCATTCTCTCTTGAAGTAAATTACATAGTTATTAACACTCCCATGATTTGTACAGTCTCGACTTTTATTTTAATGATATCCAACGCCATTCCTTTTATAACGATAGGAATTTTGAATACAAAATACGAGGGGACAACGAGCATGGAATTATAAATGTAAATTGTAGCAGATATTAACTACAGAGCATAATTAATATAAAACAAGGATAGGATCTCGTTCTAATTAAACTAATACTCATGCATAATCCAGACATATAACAACTTAAATTAACTAGCATCGGCTCAACTCGTGAACACGTAGTGTTTGACATTATTAATCCTATTTAATCTGACTAATAGAAACATTAAAAAATTCCAATTAAAAGCTACCCCATCACCTAATCCAGGGCACCATTTATTATACAAAATTTGAGTGGGCATAAATACTTATTGAAAAGGGGGCAGGCTCGTATTTGCGGTTCATTTATAATAAAATTTTTTAATGCCATGTCTGGATCTCACAAAGACTTGTTTCCAATGGATGCTTTATGGTTCATTGTTAGCCACGTCAGTCCCTCCTGAAATTGACAACATCAAATACTTTTAATTACTTTGTTTATCTTACGTAGAGTCCATCTCCTGTACTAGCGCATGCCGGCTGCACATACCAACTTCTATCACTTATTCTAGTTAGCCCCAATTTTTCTTGAATCTCATGAGGTTTCATGGCTAAAAAACATTTATAATTAGAGAACACCACCCATCCATTCCATCCCCCAACAACATACCATCCGGAAGGTCTTGTTTATTGGCAAATATAAGGATGATCGCATCCCTCATTTCTCTATCATTAATAATCCTATGAAGTTCCATTCTAGCTTCATCAATACGATCCCGATCTGCACAATCTACCACAAAAATTAAACCATGCGTTCCCGTATAATAATGTCTCCAAAGGGGCCTTATCTTATCCTGCCCTCCAACATCCTAAAAAAAACAATCAAATCAGATGATTCAAATCCAATAAACCCTTAATACCCTGGGACTTACCCAAACATTAAATTTAACCTTTTTATACGTTACTGTCTCTACATTGAACCCCACGGTTGGTATTGTTGTAACTGATTGGCCCAATTTTAATTTGTACAGTATAGCTGGAACAATTAAAATGATAAAAACCCCACCCACTTCCAATTTCTTACTTGTTTTCCCAGCCGCATCCAACCCCAACATCAAAATCCTCATCTCCCTATTCCCAAATATTTTGGAAAGTAATTTCCCCATTTGTAAGATAAACCAAAGGAACAAAATACAAAAGAATAGCTTATCAGGAGGGGTGTGGCTTGAGTTATCTTGCACAAAAAAAGTAACACTTCATATCCCTAAAAATTCAATGAAAAAAAAGGAGAGAGAGAGCAGAGATTATTCGTTACAAGACAAAGGCAGCTTTTAGTCCCTTTTCCATCATTCCTGGGAAACAAAGGTTTCCATATTTTTATGCAAAGCATTATCCAAGCGTTCCTCTGTTAATGCGGCAGGATTGTTGAAAAGTTGATTCTCCTGATTCTGAATTAAAGGATGCTTCAGACACCCAAGAGCATCAAGAGGTTGAGCATAGGATTACATAATCATATTGAAAAGGAAGGATTCAATTAGAGATCCCATGGAATGGAAGATGACGACAGATTAGCAAAAAGGATATGAGGCTATGAAACTTATCAATGCAATTGATAAAATGGTTGGATGTAGTAGTAGGGATATAAGGCCTTGTTGTGATCTTAATTTTGTAAAAAAATAGATCCAAGCCTTATTTATACAAAGAAGTTGGAATTGATATGCTCTATGGGAGGCATAAAATTTTTAAAAATATTTTAAAGTATGTCATTATTTCACACTTTAAACAATTCCATCATGTTCTAAGGTCATTTTAATAAATGCTTTCAGATTTATTTACTTTTTTTATACAATAGCTTTCAATCCTCATTCAGCTCCCTAATAACTTTACTGTTGAAGAGTCCACCACTTTTTTTACAATTTTAGATGAGTCTACCATTTGGAAAATGATTTGAAAACTTTTGACGTATAGTGGCGTCTCCTCGAAGACTTTCTGTATCATCCAGTAATCCATATTCTGTCACAGTGAGCAGAGGTTCCGAGTCGTTAGGGAAGAAGTAATCCAACATTTCCCTTGCTGCTGGAAAAAGAACTTGAGGTTGATTATGTCCGATGCTGCCGATTTGCAAAATGAACCTGAGTTATTCAAAAATGCTATTATGAGAAATCTATCTAAATAATGTTTGGTTTTTTACTCACGATTCCAAGCAAGGAAATTGTAGTATTGAACTTGATGCTGAAAAACGAGGTTGAAAGGGAATACCAAAGGTTGGTTCAGGATTCCTAGGCCCTTCCACAACATTCAGCCTCAATTTAAAATATTTGAGTTTAATCATTTTTGGAATTTCCAAAATATGTCTTCGCATTCCTGTTTCCGACAATGACAGTCCTCCAAGTTTTAGAGCTTCCAAAGATGATCCATATTTTTTCAACAAAATCTCCACTGCGTTGGATATGCGGGGACACCAATCCTGCCTCTCATTGTCCATGATACATAATTTGGTAACTGGAAGAGGGGATGGAGCATTATCTGACAAAAATCCTTTATTCCACGATCCCTTTGTTCCAAGTTCCAAAAGGCACTTCCAGTTGGGATATAGTTGAATCCGTTTCAAATGATGATAATCTCGATTCCAATTTCTTTGAAGTTCTCCCACAAAGAGACAGATATTCATTTTTAACTTCAATTTGCTCAGACGTGGAAAAGATTTAAGAATAATGCTTGAAATGTTAGCATATTTATCTTGTGGGACTTCATTTCCATATAAATCAGGCTGATCGTCGTCATCATCAATTTGATCTTCGTCTTCACTATCTAATTCGCTTTGTCCTTTTGTAGGAATTACTGATAGAGTCGTCACCCATGCGAATGTAGAATGAATGAGTGCCTCTTTCTCTGAAATTACTTTGTCCATATCAATCTCAATTTCAAGAGATTTGACATCAGGTAAACAGACGGCAATTGTAGCCAATTCAAGCCCACCACATCCGGAACGATAAAATCTATCCAACCGTAAACTGAGATGTTGGATTGATGCATTAAATTGCTGAAGTTTGGCAATATTAAGTCCTGGACAGAGAAACAAGCTGCGATGGGCTTTACCACAAGCTGACATTGTTTGGACGTAAGATTCATATCTTCTGATGGCCGTCTGACGATTATTTGCAAATTTCGACAATCGAAATGAACCTTTGAGTAGGATACGTCTTGCTTCCTTACTCCAATGCTTGCAAACTAAAGCACTTTGCAAGATGCTTTCATTTTCCAAATGTGAAAGAATCATCTCCACAATCTGTGCATCATTATTACTATTAGATTTCTAAAAGGTCAGGGTTGTAGGATAAGTACCACAGGAAAGTTGGCGAGCTCCCATTCAGAATCTCCAGTACTATCCATTTTATCCAGATGAATTTAAAAGAGGGATGTGAACTTGTTATGAAATCCATAAATTTTATTTCATCCAGATTATTAATAGAATAATAATCCTTTGGAAACCAAAGAATTTGGATTTTATGCCCCTTTTAGGCCCTTTTATCATCGTTGGTCATGATAATTTCCATGTACGCTTCCTCTTTTTTGCAGCACCCCTATTAGAAGTCCCCTTTTTCAGCATTAAAGTAAAGCTTTTAAAATCAAGTTTTTATTTGACAACAAAAACTTTATCACGAGAGAGCAATAAATAATCTCAAATCTTAAATGGTAACAGGAATAAGGAACATTGAATCTCATCTTTAACAATTGATCGATGAGGGTTGTAGAAAATCTTAAATAAATTAAGTAGAGCTGCATTGAGTAGCAGCCTTTATTACATGAGATTTAATTTGACTGGAAATATCTTCAACACATCCAACGTTTACTAATTTTACAGTTACTAGCTCTCCATAAATAAAAAGTAGGCATCAACATTATATTGATTGACTTGATTTCACTCATAAAACACTCTTTGTTTTTAGATTTATACACAATCCATAGAATTGGATAACATTGGTTGTAAATGGCCTGGAATTTCGGGATTACAAGGGATCGTTAGTGGTTGAGCCTGAAAAATCGGAAAATTAGTACAACCCTGCTGGATTATTTCACAATTTAAATAAAAAAACAAGCTAAAAATCATGAAATAAAAGTAAAACCAAATGCACTTAACGTTCATGCTAAAAAGATATATGAATCCCTTGTAGACTTACCACCAGAAGTTGTTGTAACGTTCATAAAACTCTGTAATCCTTATAATTTCTAAACTACGGACAATAATCTCATGTTGTAACCCCCTCTGCTTTTTAAACTAAGCTCTTATCTTGACATAAATTAAAGCAAAAGTATTTTACAGTCTCTTATGTAGTAGTAAAATAGTTCTAAAATTTTCCTACGACATTTTTTGGCAATGTTTTTTTAGTTAATTGAGTAGGGTCTTGAATTATTATGTGATCTAGCAAGTTTGGCCAAAGTGCCGTGAAATATGATTGATGAAGCAAGAGGATAGGATTGTTGCTGTTGAGATGAGTTTACCTCCACAGCAGTGGACGAAGGGGTGGTCAAAGGATATTTATAGCGATTCTTTTCAATTGATATCCTATCCTCTGTTGTAGTCTTCCGATAAACGGGATTATCAAAGTTCATGCTATCAGCACCCTTAACAAAAAAGTGACGATAGAGAACAAGCACCACCTGGACAAATGAAGGACGACAGTCCATTAATATTTAAGTCTCACTACCCCATCTGCGACAAAAAACTCACCAAAACAACAAGGACTAAAAGTGCTGACAATATCCCAATGATTATCCCAGCAATTGTAGTTGCATCAGGTTCAGGTGAGACACGAAAACTTTCTTTGGATCGATCTAGGAACGTTTTGTTAGTTCATGTTTACAAAGGACATTTATAGCGTTACCGTTTGAAATTGATTTTTGCAGATTGGATTTATTAAGCTTGCTGATAAGCTTACCCCTGCTTTTATTCATGCCATTCATGTCATCTCCCCCATCTTGGAGACGGATTAGTTGATGCAGATTGAAAGCTAAATTCCCAAGCGTTTTTTGTTTTCTTCTTATAAAATGCATGCAAACTAACCTGGATCTGGAGAACAATTTTGATTATCTTTATGTAGAATAAGTCCATCAGGACAAGCACATGAGATGAGGTTGCTGCTTTCTCCTTTTATTTTAGGAGCAGGTAAACATAAATGTGAACATCTTCCATTTAAAGGGGTGCAATGATTTTCACCATCAGGTTGTCGATAGGCATGATACACATGAACGGACATGACATGCTTCACCTTTACACAAAAAAAAAACTTATAAAACTCCTAAATCTCCTTGCATTGGACACTCTATCAAATTTTATTGCCCATTCCGATAACTCACCGTATTTGGAGGGATGATGGCAGAAAGTTCTTTTCCATTGAATTTATTCGCTTTGAAAATCGTTTCATTCGCCCAGTCCGTCCTAAAAGGATAAAAAAATGCCGACTTTACTTGTAATTTGGAAACATACCAGTAAAGATAATCTTCAAATGTTGTAATGGAAAAGGGGTGGGCAAGGGCGGATGGGGAGTGAAGAACCAACGTTCTATCACTTCCATCATAATTTACGGATGATATTGAGTTCATTTTGGCATCAACAAAAAACACCCTTTTTTGAACAAGGTCCAGGGTTAAACTATTTGGCCATTTTAGTCCAGTTGTTACAATCGTTTCTCTTCGAGAACCATCCATCCCAGCTCGTTCAATACGACCTAAGAAAATAGAGACTTTATAGTAGAGCCTTTATTGTAACTTGAATATTAGTACCCGGCGTTACACCCCAATCACTGAAATACATCCAACCATCTAATTTTTAAGCAAACGTTAATGGATTGTTGAGATATTCATTTATACAAAATATTAATGAATTAAATTGATACCTAAGGGATTGACAGCTATAGCCCTTGGTTCAACTAGCCCCTCCCTTACAAGCGTCTTTCTCATTTTCCCATCTAATTCAGCAACAGCTATGACCTTTTTTCCAGAATCCGTCCAGTAAATGTGATTATAAATCCAATCAATTGCAAGTCCATCAGCATTACTAACACCATCCTCAACTACAATTGATTTAGCTTCTCCTTCATCAATAGGGGCTCTAAAGATTATTAAAATAACACTTAATTCCGAATAAGATTATCCCTATACTTGTAAATCTTTCCATCATGACCCTCAGACCAAAAAATCATTCCAGTTCTAAACATGTAGTCGAGTGCTGTGGCACTTCGCGTTTTTTCAACAATGAGCGTCATCTATAATTAATTACCGTTTTAATAACCAGCCAAGGGAGAGCTTTACCTTCAGTGCCTTACCTTTAAGTGATCCAAGGATATCTTTCTAATATCCCTTCTCAAGGCAAAGAGTAAAGAAGCATGGCCTTCTATAGCTTTACATTTTGTATGATCCTTTGGATCCCTCAAGTACCCGTCAACACATTCACATTTGTAAGTCCCCTTCTCGTTGACACAAATTTGAGAACAACTTCCAGGCTCCATGCATTCATCAATGTCTATCATGGGTTACAAACTCAATCAACCAATCCATCATCATGAGAGAGCTAACCTTCACATGAAGCGTTTCCAACGAGTTTGAAACCCGGTTTACATTCACAGTAATGCCCAAGTTGTGCATCCACACAGATTTCATCACAACCCCCATTACTTACGGAACATTCATTAACTCCACATTTGTCCCTAGGCTCATCCAACCAATTAGCACAATCGTTCACATTGTTGCAAACCTTGTTGAGGGGAATGCAAAGGGATCCACAATTGAATTCATCGGAATTACATCCAGTGGAGGGTGTTGGACAATCCTCCTCGTCACTTCCATCCCCACACTCCACCTTTCCGGAACAGTGCAAATGACCAGGGATGCATTCCCCATTTTTACATTGGAATTGATCATCTCTGCATTTTGAGGGTTCACAGCCTACCTCATCCGATAGTCCATCAGGACAGTCCCCATCTCCATCACACACCTAATAAAGAATAAAAAACAAGCAATAAATAAAAACAACAGCTAAAGGCACTAATTCATACCCAAGAACTGTGGATGCATGTAATTTTATCTGCACATTCAAACTCCATTTTTCCACAACGGGTCGTGACGTTTTGGAGAGTTTGAGGTGAACAGTTTTCCTCGTCTGAGCCTCCAGCACAGTCGATTTCTCCATCACACACCTACGACAAATATTTAAGATTCATTTTGAAATTTATACCAACGTTCCGTACCCAATTAGCAAGTATACAAGACGAATCATTTTTACACATGAAATCTTTTCCAGCCGTGCAGGCCCTTGGACCACACCCCTCATCCTCATCTAAATTTGTATTGTTACCAATTATTGTTGCACAGCTATCTTTGTTACCTGACTTATCACCACAATCATTGTTACCTAAAAAATTGTTGGTAAACGTTAAAGCGGCATTTACATTCTCTTTCCTTACCATCGCATCGCCATGATGCTACAATACACTTTCCATTTCGACATGTAAATTCATTTGTTGTGCAGGTAGCATCTAAATTACATATTATAGGTACAAGGTGCAATAATTTAAATGCACTACAAAGCCTGTGTAAAAGCAGCACTAATTAAGATATTTATTTATAGCAAAAATCGAATCCCTTAGCGAAATGATTAGCACCAAAAAGCTTTTTGAATTAATGAGCATACTGCATGACATCTCATCAATTGCAGAATTGCAATCCGGCGTCCCGTCGCAAACCTGTCGTTGTATTACTTTATGAACTTATCCTCTGTAAAGTTGAAACTTGTTAAATTACCCAAGTGAGTGGCAAGCATTTTTTTCTTGTCCCTTCTAAGCAAGTAAATTGATCAATGTTGCAGGTGAAGTTGCCTGGAACAGTACTAAAATTATCCCAATTTCATGCTGTTATTTCCCAAAATTGGGATTAAGTAGAGCGGAAACTCTACTAACCGCTTCCGGGCTTTAAGCCTTTTGAATTAAATAATCTTTAACTGAACTATGACCTGTGGGACTGACAAGTGAAAGCATTCGTGCAACATAATCCATGTACATATTTTCCTATTTGATTTTCCCCTATTTGTTTTTCACTACATTTGTCGAGTATTAATTAGGGATGCTAAAAAGCAGTCATGCTTTCACCCAAAAGCAATCCCGTTATAATTTGTGGATAAAATTGAAAGCCATATTTGAACTTACTGCAATTAGTTTCATCCTTAGAATTTGGGCAATCTATTGAACCATCACATACCCAGGCAAGGGGTATGCAAAGGGTACGGGTACATTGGAAATCAGTTGCAATACAAGGTTGCGTTGCAATTTCTAACAAATTAAGGAAGTTGTGTAATTTGCTATGAAAGGGGAGATTGTACTGCATTTGTTATAAAACACAACTGTTGCAGAAAACAAGGAGGGTGTAGTAGAAACAGTTGGGAAATAAGTTCATTTTGGATGCAGGTCGTAAATCATAAAAAAAGAAGTGAGAGAAAATTAAGACCTTTTCAAACAAAACTCTTTTTAAAAACAACAAAAACACAGATTACCTTCCCTACCAATTTAAATTCAACGTTACATTAATTTTATTGCATTGCATTTGTGTTCAAATTCCATAATCTAGAAAATAATTAAAAATACTTACTGCACAGCGTAGGGTCCTCATCTGACCTGCAATTTTTTAAATCTAATCAACTCTGACCTTATTTGATCATGATAATCTAATAATGATCAGATGAGGTGAGATAATCTTACCCGTCCTGACAATCATGCTCTGAAAAAGAAATGTCGCATTACTTTTTCCAACCTTTTGTCTCAACGTACCTCCGTCACACTTCCATCGAGAGGGGATGCAGTGATGCATATCTGCACACTGAAATTCTCTATTCGAGCATTCTAAGGACCCTGAAATAAATTAGTTTATTAGTTGATCCACCATCAAATCCCTTCTCAAATAAATAAAAAGTTTAAGATTTTTAGTCCAAACATGAAGTTGCACTGAAGGTTTTCTTAACTTAATTGCAACCTAATTTTGAACAAAGAAAACAAGAGGACAAAAGAGAAAGAAAACAAGACGTAAATTGAAATTGAAGGTGACACATTCAATCCCAAAACTTTACAGCACTTTTCTAAACTTTCCATTATCAAAGGAAAGATAGAGTAATGCACTTTACTTTTTAGAGCTTATCCATAAATTAGCTGTAGTACAACATCAAAAGAAATAATGTGGGGTCAAAAGTGACTGGGGATTTCACAAGAGAAGTGGATTTCAAATTAGATGATATTGGACTTTCCCCAAATCTCAAAACTTTCACATTCCCAACTTTCCATTGTCTTTTCCATCAAGCACGTAAAAGTTGCTTTGTTTTCTTTGTGTCTCATGACAAACCAAGGCTGACATCTCCCTCTCCCACATCCTCCACGACTCAGAGATTTTTTTTTCAAAAGCAATTCCCAACGAATCAGATTAATTAGGAACAATTTGGAACTTGCAATTAAAAATGTGGCTCTGCATTCTGACCAGGTTTTGAATGAAATGAGCGTTGC
The DNA here is from genome assembly GCA_036491945.1 of Paranurophorus simplex. Lineage (NCBI taxonomy): Eukaryota > Metazoa > Arthropoda > Collembola > Entomobryomorpha > Isotomidae > Paranurophorus > Paranurophorus simplex. The sequence goes on from JAAOWG010000428.1 coordinate 10,485, forward strand.
GACAATTTCTGATAAGAGGATGGATTCATTCATATAAATAAACAATGCCCACTTCTCTGGGGACGGAAATAAAATATTCTGCTAGGACAGATTCGAATGCAAATCTGGGAACAAATGTGAATACAAAATGTAGAGATAGTCATCATATTGTCAACTTGTTTCCTATCCATTCCTCACTTTGATTTACATATGGAACGACAAGGGATGGGAGTATTCCATTTAAAAACGATTTCAAAGAGAAAGTTTTTTTTTAATGGAGAAAACAGGACGGGATGGGTAACAAGATTTTTTTATCTTTGAAGCCTTTAAAAAAGTTATGAAAAGTGCTGTTCATGGTTGAGATAGTTTTATAATTTGTTGGGGTTTGCTCGTAAATCTGTCTCCTTTGAGATGTGACACATTTCCAATTTTGGAAATTCAAAAGAACTTTAAATCTTTGAAATGCCATATATTAAAGCCATAAACTATTTTAATATATATTGTAATAATGATACGATGCATAGATCCGTTAGCTTGTATGTGTTATTTGTTACATGTTGCAAAAAATAAGTTGCAACTATTCACCTGCCCTTTGAACAGGGCATCTCACCCTCCCTTCAAATTGATTGATACCCCAATTGATTGATCACCTTATTTTGAAGCCATTCTTATAATTTATTTTCCAATTAAGATAAATTGAAAGCAACCTTTGTGTCGGATTATTGGGAGTGAAAGTGTTGGGGAGAAAGTTGAACAGGTAATAAAACCAACACCAACCCAACAATCTTTCTCAAACAGAATTACTTGTTTACAAAATAAAATCCAAGCTCAACCTTCCTTTTGGCTACAAACGTTTTTAACCCACCCGTAATCATCTTTGTAGATGTGATATGGACCACCCCCAGAGCTTGAATAAAATCCTTTAAAAAAGCCAACCAAACCACTAATCCAAGTAAACTCAAATGTTTTAAAGCACAAGTTCCATTCCTTTTGAAACACTGCCCCATACTTTACATCAACTTTTTTATAAGATTTTTTAATTTAACCACTTGGCACTTTCCTTTGCCAATGATTCTCCCGTACTGAAGAGAGAGTAGGATCACAACCAGAATATTTATATCCTCTCTTTCTCTCTGCTTTTGGAAGATGCAGGTTTGAGAATTGTCTGGTCCTGGCGCAGGGCGAGTGGAATTAAGTATCGACCTGTGAGAAAGACTTTGTAATGCAATAGATCTTTCCATACTCATACCACACGGATCAAAACTGCTGAAGGCCACACAAGATTTTACAAGATTCTACAAATTACCTTCTTTCTCTTGGAATAGAGTGAAAACGGGAGGTTTGCAAATTTAATTTTTATTCAGCAAAAAACTAGGTTAACCAAAACATTAAATGCAAACTCTAGAGTGTAATTTGAGTATGATGCTTGGAATTCTTGAAATGTAATTACATTTAGGAAATCCATAATCAAATCTCATTTGAATTATGAACTATGAACTTTTCTTTTACATTTATTACGATCACATTTTAATTCAAAACAGAACCCCTATCGGCGAATCTAAGCTTAAATAAAATATCCAATTTTCCTGTAAATTATTTTTTGACGCTATTTCTTGTCATAATCGCTGAAATCAAAATAATCCCTGCCATCCTCCTCGATCCCTCTTTTTCTTCGATATTCCTCCCCATCCTCCTCAACTACATGAAATATGATTAGAAACCTTTAAATTTCAACTCTTTTTTTACCCCCTTCCCCAGGAATTAGATTCCCTTCATCTTCCTCACTTTGAGTATCATCATCTTGTGCTTTCACCACAATGAAAGCAGCAGACACCCCAATTACGAGGAGAAAAAGGCTAAAACGACTCATTATCCTCGTAAACAATGAACAAATAACATGAATAATAGGAAATTATAAAAATAAATTGTTTCCCTACAAAATATTCCCACAATACCACATCCGTCACAAAAATCCACTATTTTTAAAGCCATACTGCTGCTGCTCATGTTACAAAATGTTCAAAAAATAAGCAAGATTATGGAGGAAAAAAACAATCCTTTATGCGACATCCTCTCTTTTCACCTTCAATTGGATTCAATTTGCAAGTGAAACTTTTATCAGGATCTCCATCCTTGGCAGCTGCCAATTCTCATGGAATTTTATAAGACAAGGGGTCGTGAATTTTCAATGCATATTACACACTGCCAATCAATCTTTCAATAGCAGCCTCCTTTCCCCTTTTAATGATAGCCCACAAACTCCGCCGTCATGTAAAGCCCTAATAAATGATCTTTTCCATACACCACCAAATTATTAGGAGATTTGTATTAAATTTTACAGCCTTATAATTAATCATCCAGCAATCCAATTTATTCCCGTCCAAATCCTCAGGATTTTAATCTCTTCATTACTTCCCAAACTTTTTGGGAATGAGATCTTATCTTTTCCAAGTAGCGCAAACAAACAAACAAAAGAGGTTAAAATCGATATGGGAGATTGCCCATCTCCTTCCATTTAGATATAAATTGAGAACACAAGAACACTTGGGGAGAAATCGATACAACCAGCATCTTGAAAGATAACTTCTTATCCAAAGGATATTACAATCAAATTCCACCCCATGAATCCAACACTTACAACATTCAAAGATATTGCCTACCAGATTTTTCTCGATCTTCTCACTTTCTCTTATGCAAAATAGGACATCAGTTAGCATAAGAAATGCACTTTCCCTAAAGCCAAAAAGCTGACCCACTTTATACATGGAAAAAATGGGATTTTAATGCAACCCTCTATAACGTTCCGCAAGTTTAGAACCAAGTTAGAATTCCCAAGACGCTAACCATATTGAAAGGGCTAATCACCAGAAAATGGATAAAGCAATGTATTATTGTCTTTTGCAATTATTCACAAACTTGCAACCGGGTTCAAACAAATGTTTGTCATTAATTTAACCCTTGTTTTGGCAGACGCTTTATCAAAAGTTTAAAGTTTGAAATTACTGCAGTTACTTGCAGTGCTACTATGGGGAGAGGAACTCTCTGGTCCTGACTTTTTTTCACTTCATTAAATAAGAAGAGAAAAATGCAGTGGGATTGGACTTTCTCTCCCTCTCCCTGTCCAATCATGTAGAATAAATTCGGATTTTCTATCATCGCCTTTTTCACCCTCATCGGTTCTGTCTTATTTGACGGAGTGATGAATTAAGGAGAGTGGAAGGCAGCAGAGGAAGTGATGGGATGAGCTGGGATTTTTAGGATTTCAAATTGTTTGGATTTGAGGATTTTTTGAATAACAATAAATTTGCAATTTTTTAGTTATTGCTTACTTATGGTGCAATCAGATCGTAAGTCTTCGGTGGGTATCACCTCAGAAAATGATGTTGGCCAATTTTTATCAATTCACATCCTTCTTTTTTGATCCTTATAAATTAAGGATTGGTTATTTCTTTAAAACAAAATATTGTCAAACAATTTTACGATTTTCAAAATTCAATTGTTTTAATTTTTGAGTAAGATTCAAGTCACTTTGAACTTTTTAGTTATTGTTTATTTAAAATGCAGTCAGATTGTATATCATTAACTTCCCAATCAATTTGTTATTTCCTGAAACCAAGATATCGTCAACATTCTATTCTATAAATTAATTATACAAATCAATTTCCAAACTTTTCCATACTTTCACCAAAAAAAAGGAAAGTTGAGGGAATTTATAGCTCGATTATGACAAGAATGATGATTCCTCTTGGTGAACATTTTTATCCGAAAACGGATCAAAATTCTTCATCCGACTGGCAATTACGGATATTCTCATCCTTCATTCTTTCTTACTGAACCGAGACGAATGGGCTTTGCATCTACAAAATTACACTCTGGTGACAATTTACGAGAAAAGATCTGTAATTTCACTCAATCCTCGTCAACCCCCATCTTTTCACATCTACACAATCTCTTATTTCTCCCAAACTTTTTTTTGGACTTTCTCCACTCTGGCAATCAACCAAAGGAAAAGCTCCAATTGGATTTTACAGGAACAAACTAAAACTCTTCAAGTTGATAGTCTCATCACATCCTTCTATAAGATAAGCCAACTTATACCCTCCACAAACTACAACAACAAAGGCAAAACGACTCTTCTACAACAAAGGTAATTTCCCAGATTTATTTCAACATTACGCACTTTAAAGTGATAATTTACAACAAAAAAACTCCAAAAGGAAGCTCCGAACTTGCAGAATTGAAAAAGTTGTACAAAAGAAGTGCTGAAGCAGGGGAAAGATTAGGTGACTTTAAATTTTAATTCAATAAATAAACTCACGTCCAATCTTTTTGTATTTTTTTTAGTTTGTCGTGTCTAGAATAAAGTAGGGGGGCCAGTAAATTAACGTCACAACAAAGTGACCATGACCATGAAGGGGAAAAATCAACAAACCACATGATTTAGAGAATTGAGAGGTGAAAGGGACCTAAAATATTGGAAATGCAAGTAAAATACCACATCAACTCTTAACATTGATACTTTTACTCTATACAAAGTTAGCCTGTAATTTATATCTTTCTTCCCCTTCAATGCTCTTAATAGTTATTCGATACTTAAGAACTTTAGCTGGTTATCGGCCTTGCTCAAGATTTCCTTCAAGTCTCTAGACTCTCCTACTGTGAAAGGGATCTCTCTCGCACGCTTGGATTCTTTTTTTTTAAAGAATAACACAACATTTGCTCATATTATTTCAATTCCTTTGATATCCTTTTTTGTATTTAATAAAAAATTCAAGCAACATCCTCACAAATTCCATGCCATTAGTTAAACTCATCACGATCTCCTTTGTATCACTTTCTCCACGTGTTAGTCAAACCGTACCCTGCACCATTCCTATCTCCTCATCCAATCAATCCTTTTTGAATCTTCACAATTGTTGGGAGGTGTTGAACGTTGAAATTCCATTTACAACGTCACCCCTTAATGAATAACTTATGAGGTTGACATTATCAATAAGTTGAACCATTCCTCATAATAAATTTCATTTCTAATGTATAATCAAACGGGTCAAAGTTCATGCTTCATGAGGTTCCAACCCTCAGCATCCCATCTGCAAAAAAATCGATAGAGAAACCATCCCGACCCGGACCGAAGTTGTGGAAAATAACGAGCAAAGTTATTGAGAAAGATTTGGAAAGTCAAGATAAAGAAGAAGAGACGTGTCTCTCAAATTCCTAGGTGAAACTCTGGATTTTAAAGCAAATCTTTAAAAAGAAAACATTAAGTTTTGGAGGAAATGTGATTAAAGGAGGCTCCCTATTCTATTTCACAAAAGACTCTAATGGGTGGGATACTTTCTCTTAATAATCCTCATGCCTATGACTTTAATTGCTGAGCATAAATAAAGGGAAATACAAGAGGGAAAAGATGGGATCTCTCATGGAAATTGTTTTCTCTCCATTTCCAACATAAATAATGAGGTTTAAAACACTCTGGGTGTTTTGGAATAATGAGGTAAAAGGGGCTTTGAATGAATTCAAATTTACACATTTCAATGTTCCTTGAGGGAAAGGCATGAAAAATGAAGGAATTACTGGGGCCGTGAGAACTGGCATTTGACATATTGGAAGAATCTTATTATGTCACCTTTAAGTCACTAGGACATGAGGGAAATTTAGCGTTTTAGCTTGACTAAGATATTTTTCATAGATTTAACTTTATTCTAGTTTTACTCAGTAGTTCATCATTCCTACATGTTAAAGGAATGTCCAAAGTAGAAAGGAATTCTTCATAATCCTTTACTTTCTCTGTCATATCCACTTGGGGGTTGGAAGCATTAAAATATTTAACAAGGAAGGTGAGAAATGGATGAAGGGACCTAAACCACATCTTATCACCATTTCAAAGAAACCCAAACCTTTCAATAAATACATCCTTTCATTCCCTAATTTTAAATTCTCTTTCTCAATCCAACACAACTTCTGTTGCATTACTTGCTTTTAAGAGTTTTTCCGCTAAGTGCAGAACAAAAGGTTTCTAATAACCCTTTCATACATTTGTATCACAACAGCTTTCTTAAACAAATTGCATTTCTCTCTTTAAAATTCAATTACTTTTCTCTTTTAGCCCAATTATTCTCATGCACAACAATAATGTTTCCCCCAAAAGCTGAAAAACATTTGAAACATTTCCACATCAGATCCCACCCTCCTTTTATTTCATCAATTTCCTTCTGAACTTGACTCCAAAAAAGCCCTTGCTCCATTATATCATGGAAAAATGAAGTGTTGAACATCAACTTGAACCTTCAATAAAGTATTCTTTGTAGCAGTTGCAGTTTATTTTTATGAAACATCTGCACTTTTTTTATCCTGGTCCTTTACACCCTTCAACCCAAACCTTTGCAAGTGCCGTACAAATGTACAATTACTAGGAACCCCACCCCACAAAAAATCCAAGACCTTTTGGGAATCTGAGGAAAAAGCTGTAATGATTTGTCCTCAATGTTTATACAACTAATCCTCAAAAAAACATTTAACCCTCAATGCAGAATACATTGGCGTTGTTTTATGTAAATTCATTTCAATCTCTAAAATAATGAGGTTTCACTCTGCGGTTTCCTCTAAATTACATTCTACTTTCTCAAATCCGATTTTAGTTTTCTCCCTTTGAAATTTGAGAAAGTTGGGGTGCATCAACTTGGGATTATTCACTTATTTTGAATTAACAGTTCACAATCCTCTTGCTGAAGCCATGCAGAATTTTGACGCAATTATTTGTAACATTTCAATCATATTTTGTAACAAAAGCTGCCTCCTCATTCAATTTATATTCAATACCACACACAAGGCACACAGTAAGGGTTCAATTCAAAGGGATTGCACGGAAGGAACACCCATCAATAGAGATCAAATTGCGGTTATGATGTTGAAATATAATAATGATGCAAATAAATATGAAATATTATTTAAAATTAGATAACACAAACTCAAAGTTTATATTCAACATACATACTTTTTTACATTTCAAATATAAACTTTGCTCCTTCAATAACCAAAATAAAAAACCACAATTCTAGAAATGATGTCTATCTCAAAGAGTAATGATGATTCAACAAATAAATCCTTTAACAATGAACCTTACATCATGCTTCCCTTGTTAACTAGAAATAACAATATTATGAACAGAACAAGCTTATCCTTTGAGGTTGTACTTTTAAGATCAAAGAGTCAAGCCCACTGACACAAACAAAATCTAAGAAACTCATGCTGCGTAAAGGTTAATACAATATTTAATTAATATATGATTGTAATCATGTAAAAAACTCATCTCCTGCAATTTACGACGTTACATTGCAACCCATCATTTAATTCAATTTCCTCATTACATGATCCAGCAAGTTGTACGCACCGCATTATAATTTAAAAATTCTTCTAACCCATTAATAATATGAAGCTCTACAAAATCAATTGTTAAATAATTCCCTTAATGGCGACACCAGTTGAGGTACTTTAAGGCCAAGTATGATGGATCATTAAATCTTTACATAATATACTGACCACCACAAGTCATTTGTACTTTTTGTTTGTTATTTGAGAGCTCTTCTCTGAACTTCAGAACTTCTCAAAACCTCATAAAACTCTGCGGATCCCAGAGTTGCTAAATGAATATTTATTATTTCAATTGATAAAGTGAGTAAATTCAATTTGATTTATTTGTACCAAAAAATTGCAGACTCAGACCAAATCGTCTGAGAATCCAATGGACACATACAAATAGTCTTTGACTCAGTTTGTCTAGATTAGGTTAAAGGATCATAAATACGAGGCTGGATTCTGCAAACTTTCTCTTTTTCCAGGCAAGTTAAAAACTTCAAAAACACTTTTCTGGAAGTGAGATGGTGATGAGACTTTCACTCGGAGTCAACTCCAAACTTTTCAATTTCAAAAGATAACTTTTTACCTTAACTTTCTAGCTACGCCACTACAAGAGTCTTAATAATTACCACAACCAAACTTCCCTACAATAGGGAAAAAAGAGGATGGCATTCCCATTCATTGTTTGGTAGGCAAGCATGGGCACCGGCATTCAGGCAAACTGAGTTTAATTGTGCATAATCGTCAAACGGATATGGTGTGATGGTAAAATACTAGAGCAACAACCTACGTCAACATTAGATGATTACTCACCCCTTTTACACGTCATTTTAAGATGAGATAATGCATTTTTGCATCAATGCTATCATTCTTTAGGTAGAAATAAAAGGATGGAAATAAAGGTTCAAATTTTGAATTATTTTTTAGATTTAAAACTTACAGTGCAAATCCATATAGCCCGAGTCAGGGAATACTTTTTTTAAAAATCAGTAGGGGTTTCCTAGATGAGTCTTTCCTATTCCCAAAA
>JAAOWG010000429.1:0-18814 GCA_036491945.1 Paranurophorus simplex
ACATTGATGTTCTCAACTCCCCCAACATTGTTGATGCATGTTTAAGTCCATCCATAAGGCGTCCTTTATCCAAACAACGTTTCATTTGAAAGGCTTGCATTTTAACAATCCCCAAGGCTTCATCTAATAATTTATCCTGCTCATCTGGAGGGCTACCAAGTTGGGGTGCGGTGGGCTGCACAACAAACAAAAATAAATAATTCAAATACATCCCAAAACAACGTCACACACCTCTTGTTGACTTACCATTATTACAACACGTCCCTGGACACTCCCCCTTGAAGATTAAAGGATTATTATAATTATAATTATTACAAAGGAATTAACAAGAAAATAGTTGAGAAGACAACTGCTCCTTCCAAGGATTAAACTACAAATGGCAAGATCCACAAATCGGCTCAAATGGAGCAAGATGAGATTTATACTGTACAACACAGGACAACACTAATGAAGATGAGTCATTTTTTAATTAATTATGATTGAGAGGTGGATACAAAAGAGTTTTTATTGGAAGCAGTAACAAGGGAAACTACATGCTTTTCCTCCCTTTTCCAAATTTCTTCCAACCTTTCCCAAAATTTGGGGATTCTTTCTTCCTCTTGTTCTTCTTCTTCTCCACTGAGAGATCATCTCCAACCCTTTTTTCTCCACTTTTAATGGACACACTTCCTTTGTCGGATTTTTCCAACAGGTTGGACCAAGCTTCGTCACTACCTTTGATGGCAAATTGACTAAAGTCATCGTCTTTGAGTTTTTCTAATTCTGCAACTTGTTTTTTCTTTAAAAGTTTTTCAGCTTTGCTAAATTCATCTGATAAGCTTTGTGCAACGGGTTGCATATGAGCGGTAGCTTGGGAGGAATCTACTGTGAGTTGAGAGGCTAAAGAAGATTCCAGTACTTGATTCATAAACTCCATCATTTTTCTTATAATTCTGTTAAACAAGCCAAGTAGTTGGGTGGCTGGGAGCTCAAGGGTCTTGGCAAGTTCATCTACCGTTTTATGTTGAAGGCCAAGAGCAAGAAGAATTGCCTGAAACCAGTTTATCAAATTCAATCAACTCAAATAATAACTTACCGATTGTACCGCAGATACTTTAAGGTCACCCATTTTGTTCAAAAAGTAAAGACGTCCAAGGTTTGGTACCAAGTCCATAATTACATGGTAGTCAGTCATATTCTTGGAGTAAAGTTCCAATCTTTTCATGTCGTAAGGAGTTATATGAACTTGAAGTTCAGATGGTGAAATTGCTATACAAAATGAATATGTGGATGTGTGTGTGGACTGGACCAAGTACAGGTTAAAATGGTCTACACTTACCTTTTTCAACTTCAAGCTGGACATTTTTATTTTGTAAAATACTCAAAGCAAGTTGAGGTGAAAATGCTTTGAATTGATAGGATAACAGTGAAGTGAATCTGCGTCGAAAATCTTTGAAATATTCATGTAGCCAAGATCCGTCCATTGATTGATGTGATTGGATGTCCAACAGTTTTATCATGATACATGAATGTTCACCAGTCAAGTCATTTGCAGTTTGTCTAAATTAAAATGAATTATTTTCGCACACTTAGAGCTGAATAAACAAACCTACCTCATATAAACAGGAATGTACCCGGCTCTCTTCCAAAATTTTAATAATGGCAAAGTCACGCCGTATGAAACACCAATGTATTGCAGTCGTTCCGGTGGACGCTCATTCAGTTTTAGTAAAAGTGGTGGAAGATTTTTCTTTGGAACTGTAAAAAGTAAAATTCAATTGGAAAAGTAAAATTAAAACTAATTAGAAACAGGAATTTTACCAATATTTTCCGAAATCAATGAAAATTCCTCATCTTCCACTCTTTCAATGTTTGAATTTACTTGAGACTCTTCACAAGTTTCATCAATGTCAATGATTTTTCCTTCATAATATTGTTGCAATATTTCAATTGCACGAGAACCATATCCCATCTAATACAAAACATTGCTCATAATTTCACAAATTTATTGTTTAGCTTACCCCTTGATAGTCAGGATGTGTGGCAACCCTAACAATTCTTGCTCCAGAAAGAGATGGAAAATCTTGATCCTGAAACTGCTGCGCTATTGTCCAAGGAATCAAATCTCCAGATGCTCGTTTTCCTCTTTGGAGACTGGCTGCAATGCTACCTTTAGAAATCTCTCCTTCTAGACAAACTTGAAGGACACAAAGTACTTCGGGTAAAGATTTTTTGTTTGGTTCAACTGGTCCTAATAAACAGAAGAGGTGATGGGCTGGAGCGTCAGACATTAATTGCAGGTCATTGGGAGAGTTCTATGAATGTTAAGTATTTATATTTAAAATAAAATATATTTTCTTTACAACCAACTCGTACCTTGTAATGTGACGCAACATAGAGTGACATAATTCTTTGCAAAAACATTTCGGATGCTTTGTGGTAGCTGAATAAAGTGTCCCTACTTATGTAGTACAAATCACACTCTTTTGGTGGAGGACATCCGGAAGTTATGGGAGGAGTAAGAGTTGCATCAAGACAAAGAATTTCTGTCAACCATGATTCAACTTTATCTCCAGGTTTGTAACGGATGGATTCTTCAAGCGTTACTTCAAGTAATGTCCTTCCCGTAATAGCATTTTGACTTTTGACCTGAACTTGTTCTTTAGATGACTGACCTAGAGTTTTACCACTTGTACGTAGTTGTTGGATGAGTTTCAAGGATAAGGATCTGCCTGTTCCTTCATAGCCACTGATGGTTGAGGCCAAGAAGATGAGATAAGGACCAAAGAGTGACTTGACAAGGGGAAGTGGTATAGCAGCAGCTTCGTCAATAACCAACAATTCGGCTTGACCAAGTTTTTGTGCATCAGTTGGAGATATATATTGTATAGTTTGACGATGATCACGGAAAAAATTGACTCGAACAATGGCTTTGTTGAAATCAGGATCAGTAGACTGAATAAGTTCATAGTCTGTGTGTTCCTGGTATTGAAGGACTTCAAATCCTATACAAAAGTAAAGTTCACCAACCGTAGAACAAACTATCAATTAAAAAGTAACCTTTAAACACAAATTCAAACAAAGTTTTCAAATTTTCTGGATTCGGACTCGTCACATAGATGCTTGAATAACCAAAAGCAATGGCAGCAGCCATTGATAATCCTAAAGCAGCAGATTTACCTCTACCTCGAGCTGCTGTAAGGGATACAGTAGCATCCAAGCGCTTTTCAGAGATAGAATCTATGAATTTCAACAACGCTTGGGCCTGTAATAATAAGGGCAAATTAAAGTATTGAGTATTAAATTATTGAAGATGAATCATACTTGATCCAAAGTTTTGCAGCAGTTAACTAGCACCCCGACTGGTTGTGTATCTTGTAAACTATCTATTAAAGATTTCAATTCCAAATCCTCACTTGAGATGGAAGTTGTTACTTCTACCGGCTTGATGCTTGCAATGTTAGAAGATATAGGTAAAATATTCAAGCTATCATCCATTACAATACAGGATTCACACGATCCGAGGGACAATATAAATCTGCAAATTATAATGCATTATACGATCAGGGGTCAATCAACTAATTTCACCTTTCATTAAATCTCCCAACCACATCTTGATGTGCCTCTGTTCTAAATCTTGAATGAACATCCATCGTCATGGCATACAATTGCTTGAGTGAATTTACACTTCTTAAAAGTATCACAACAATCCCACCCCCTTCCACCGTTTCTACCGTTCTTGCCAAAAGATTTGGGGTTAAGGCCTCAAAATCCTGAAGTACACACATCCCATAGGTATTTCCCAATATTTTATTTGTCTCAGCATAATAGCAGTAGCGAATATTAGTTGATGCGATAAACAGCTCAAAAGGATCATCTTCATTTACTTCCATTTTTCCGGATTGGATTTTTTTCTGAAGGTGACGCATACGTTTTTTCCTGTGGCTGAAATACCCAACGTTCAAAGCTAAACTCTGCAAAAGCTCTAATTCTTTTACCTACTGAAGCCCAGTTCTTTTTTATAGCACCATAACACACTTGGACGGGCCTTTACCTCTGCTTTTGATAACATATGATGTAGAATTACAACCTAAAAATAGTGATGTCAATTTTGACAATTAATTTTGCAATTTAATCTCTTGATTACCTGATCCCTTCCTTTGTCGCCAACGACGACAAATAGAGAACGATGTCCCATTTGTACTCCATTCTCAATAAGGACACGTATCCTGTTATCAACCTTTTTCCTCATTTTTATTATTTCAACCTTATCTCCCACACAAATGGAGAACTTATATTTGAAACACGTGGGGGAAAATATTTTGAATATACTGTTCCCGCCTTACTCAACATACCCCAGTAGACAACTTTTAGGAAAAAATAATTAAATGTCTTCAAGACTGTAAGTTAATTGTTTTGGAAGATAACTTTTTAATAATATTTTGAAGATATCCACTTTATCAAAAAGGAAATCCACAGTTGAGGGTGTTTCTTCCAAATTTTTGGATGAAATTAGTCAAAGATCCGGATCCTGTGAGCCCAAAGAATAAAATACAATTTATTGTTTCAACTGGAATGAGTAGACTCGATGTGAGGAATTATTTAGAGAAAATTTATAACGTTCCGGTTGTGGATGTCAAAATTAGAATTGCACCGGGTTAGTCAACCAAGACCGTTCAAACGTTTTACCTTTTTTTTGCAGGAAAGACAAAACCTGCCCCTGGTAAGCAATATATTATCAAAGAAGATGATTATAAAGTTGCATATGTAACTTTGGTAAGTTATCAAAAGAATGAAATTTAAGGGAGGGACAAGAATTTCGTATTTTTACAGCCAAAGGAAATGAGTTTTGATTTTCCTGACTTGTTTCCAGAAGAAAAGAAAAATAAAGATTTACAAGATGAGAAACAACAATTGGAACAGATGGAACAACAAAAGCAAAAGTTGTTAAATAGAAATAAATCAAACGCTCATATTCCTGGATGGTTCATGTAGATAGTTTTTTACTCGTAGACATTTATTGGAAAAATACAAAATTACAGATTAAATGTGTGTGTTTGCATCAAAAATCATCAAGTTATTTGAGCCAAGCACTAAAAGATATTTTTGCATCCAAGAAATTGAATGAATCTGAAATATTTGAGTTAAGTGAGCCAAGCGTTTCATGATTATTGTTACCTGAGGCCCATTAAATGTCCAAATGCAACTCTTTGTGTCAAGTCTCCAAAATTTAACGGAAGATCCTCCTTTTACTCCACCACTTTCCAATGTAGCCAAAAGGTTATCATTTTCTGGATGAAATTTCACAGATAATACAGCTTTACCAGCAAGTTGTTGGTGTAAAGTGTTTCGAGAACTAATAGACATGTTGTATTGTAGACAAAATTGACTGCCATTTGAAATCTTACCCATTGTATTGAGAGAGATTAGTAGAGGCCTTGTAAATGGCAACCCCTTCTTCACAACCAATTGCCCATTTTTTCCCATTATCTGCAATAGACCATTCCCCACAGTAAGATTTCTTTCCCTGAAGCACATAATTCTCAATCAAATGTTCCCTCATAACGCTAAAGAATTTGGCCTCTCCATTATCTTGAATTAAGAAAAGGACATCAGCTCTAGAAGGTGGACCGTGAATAAAGGACAAGGTCATTGCTAGAAAGTAATAAAATATATTAGTAGAAAGAACCCTTGTTTCAGACATCATCTTCAAAATGTTGATCAAAAAATTAGTGGCTTAAAATTGAGAACAAAGTCAAAGGGTTGTTGTATTCATCCAAATACCCACAACATCCCCCATCAATTCCACACATTTTTAAATTTGAAATCAAATATTTTTTTTAGAAATTTCCAATTCTTTGTTTCCAATTCTTTGTTTGTTTGTGGAAGAATTCCAAAATATTTTCGTAAACTTTCCAATTTTCCAATAATTCTGACTTACCAGTATGATCATTTTGGAAACAACAAACTTTGACAGCTGGAGTAGATGCTACGTCCCAAATAACAACATTATTATTCACCAAAGCACACGCCAAATATTTATCATTCCTCAATGCAACTTTAGATACTGGAGAAGGATTCGTCAGCACTTTAATCTAAAAATCCCATCTCATTTAAATGCTGTTTGAACAATAGAATTCTCAACTCTTACCCTGCTTTCCCTTATGTATGGCAATGCTTCTCTATCATCCAAAATTAATGTTTGTGGAACGGTCTCTTTCTCTCCATCTTGTTTAAAATTACAAAAATAGACGTTGTTGCTATCAAATGGAGATAAGGCAAAGGTTAAGCGACAAGGAGGTTGGGAAATAGAACAATTCTCCCCCATTGCAAAATCTCCAATACAACCGCACCCAAATCTAAAACTATAACCTGTCTGAGTAAGTTGAAAGGTCTTTTTATTTTCATCACATCCTTCACCAAAGGTGTAAAATGCTATAGCGTTATCCTCCATAAGTACAACAATGTCTTCCATCATCTTATTTGAAAAACTGTACAGACGATGACTTCCAGGGTTTACAGGGATTTTTCCAAGGGGTTCATATTGTTGTAAATCTTTTCGACGTTGTGTCACCGTGCTGTACTCATCCCCTCGGTGCTTCTTACTCCCAAACTTCATTTTATCTTCAAAAGCATCCTCCACATCTCGTTTTGAGAGGTTTTCAGGATAAACTCGAGTGCTGGAAAATTGTGGTGAAAGTATCAATGATGTTGAACCATTCCTAGATTTTCCTGGTGGGGAAGAAAGTATTGAAGTTGAAATTGCTGAAATTTCCGAGCCTCCTTTCGACATCCTATTTGAGGAGAGTGGGATTTTTACACCTTTCCTCATCTTTAAGTAATTGTTATGTTGTAATTAGTATGTTGTACTGCTGAATACAAAGGACTTCAAAAAACCGGTTGTGAGGCGCGGTTTATTTTTGGGGCACTGTGCGACAAAAATTCTCATGAAAAATCCCCTCCCTTAGCCTCAGTTTCAAGGGTATGATGGTATGAAGAAGGCCAATGAAGGGGCAAGTTGTTAATTACATTAGATCTCGTGTAATCATATGATGAAATTATATAAGAGTCCTCTCCATTTTGTGACAATTGTCCTCAGTTTATTGGAGATGAAATGGTGAAAGCCCTCACCCGAGCTCAATACATATTCCTTTAATGCCGTTGTTTGACTTGGCGTCGTCGTACAACGCTTCTTGGGTAACACATGTACAACCGAGATCCTTGGTCCCGTTACTTTTTGCTACAAAAAAAAAGAAAATCGATGATGCCTCTGATGTCTTTTAATAACTTTCATCCCCAACTAGTCAGGGTTGGAAACATGAATTCCTCCATTTCCTCAATTAGGATGAAAATCAAATGATGTAATTTCAAATCTAAATAAAAAAACTCAACTTCAACTTTCATTCCAAAAAATATTTTAAGCAAGGAGTTGGGCCTCTCTGCGGAATGCCAAACTCTCAGTTACATTCAATCCCCAATCATTGTTTAAAAAAAGGAAGAAATTGCATGAAAAATGAGTAATTATCCCCCAAAAGGAGAGTTGTTACTTAATTGGTGGTTTATTATCTTTATTGTTAAGTGAAAGTGGGTGGTCCTTGCGTGATTCTTACAAGAAAAAGGGAAAGAGCAAGCCCCCCAGTGTTGGGAATAAAACTAAACAACTTTTGCTGGATTGCATTTTAGTTCTAACCCAACCCTCGTGCACTCAACATCTTCTTTTTTTTAGCTCCTCTCTTCAAATATGAAATAAGATTGTTGTACAGTGATGATGGTGTTTGAAGAGATGGGGGTTGCAATCAAAATAAAAGTGCACTGATTTCACATCAAGGATACAAAAAAAAATGGAAAATATTTGGATTTTTATTTGGATTTCTATAATTGGTGAGTATCTTGACTTTCTTTGTTAAAGTTGTTGGAACAAGGCTTTGGTGGAGAAATGAAGGAACTCCTAACTACATATGACCTCCTTAGATCAAATTATGATGGACACGCAAATATTTAATGAAATCCTATCAATAGAGATCTTTGTACTCTTTCATTCAATTTATGAGCACCAAATGGGAAATATAATCAAATAGCTTTCATTCTCCATCTATTCATACTTTTGCTTTTCATTACATAAATCAAAGGGATAATTTTGACATAGTTTCCATTCAACTTTCATCACCTCTTACGTATAGCATGAAAACTTTGTTTACATCCAATTCCTTCATTTCTCTTCAGGTTAAGATTCCCAAAAGGAATGTGGGTGATGAGAAGTTGCATGGCTCTTTTTTTTCATGGAAAACCTTCATTAAAGTATTTTTATTAAAGGATAACTGAGTGGTGTGAAGCTTCCTGTGCTTTTTAATAAGAATCATTCTCGTTGAGATTGCCAAGTGGTAAAAATTAAAGTTAAATACAAACCAAGTTGCACGTGTTTAGGGAAAACGTATAAAATGCTCCCAACCAGACATTGTGTAGCAATTTTTGGCAGAGGTCTCGACATTTCATTCAACTTTATATACTTGATGATGATGTGGGGTCATTTCATGTTTATTTATTGGATAAAGCCTGCTGTATAATGTTACAAATCAAATCTCTGGATCTCATGTTTTAAAGGTGGATTGAAGGGAGAGAGGGAGTTTATTTCCGTGGTGGATCCTTTGCTTATTCAAAGATGAAATTTCAGAATTATTATTATCAAGGATCCTATTTGGGCAAAACGTTGTAAAATGTTACAACACTCATTATCCCTCACATCTGCTGGCTGCTTTGAGGGATCCTCTAGTCTCTTGGGTGACTTGGGTGTTTTGGGTGATTGCGGATAGGATGTTCAAGTACCCCTTTGTTGGTGTACTAAAATGATGAAAGTGGCCCTTGGGTCGTTGTATCTTTGAAATTCCATTAAGCTTCCCCTCAAAGTTGATGATCAATCCCTTCTTTTTGAACAAGTGGGCAAGTTGTTGTGCGATTTGACTCGGGTTAAAAACAGTGCATGCCATTATAGATTTATTCATAATTTCCATCCCTTTAATGAAGTAAAAACCCTTTGAGGATTGGGTGGTTGAGTTCTTGGGGCTATAATCTAATATCTGTATTACAACTGCTCCCTTTATTCACCAGCACAACATTTCTCATAAATTGAGGAATAAGCGATGGAGAAAGGAAAGGAAAATGGAGATAAAGGAAAATGTTGATAGAAATGGAGGAAATAAATGAGATATCCTTTCATACAAATATTGCATATTATTGTGTTGCAACAAATTGTTCACTCTGTGGTCTACAAGGAGACATTCTAATAATATATCAAATGAGAATTAAAAACGCCCAAACCACTCAAAACATCCCTTTTGGCTCTGTTGCTTCATTTGTTTTGGACGCTCATTTTGGACGCCAGTATTATCTGGGGTCTAAGTCGAAGTATGGAAATGACAAATGAAATTATTTTGATGGGATTTACTTCTCATATATTTTCAAAATACAACAAATTACTTCAATTCAATGGATTTCAGATTTAATTTATTTCAAAGTGTCATTTTCACAGTATTTTCAAATGAAACTGTATGGGCCATTATTATTAAGTCCTTTAAATTGTGTTAAAACCCGAATAAATAAGTTTATTTTGTCTCAAGTTTCTCTTTCATTCTGAAATTCTCAAAGGGTTACTCCAACTCATTGACTTAAATTTATCTCGGAGTAAATTTTATTATTTTTTTTGTTTATTACGGAACAAATTTTGTTTTGCTCTTTGCAACTTTAAGCAATGAGAGCAATTTATCTCAAAAAACCTCGCTCTGTTCACTTTATATTTCAGAAATAGATCATTTCGTATTGCTGTAGAATGAGTTTTATATGTTAAAGTTATTATTATGTAACCATTCGCTTGTACAGTATTTTATACTACGAATCATTAGATAGTACAAGAAATAAAAATGCTTTCACCCAGCATGAAACATGAAAATAAAAACAAAAAAAATATTTTATGCTTTTTCCGGCGACGCTCGAGATGTGAAAAGCATGCAAAAAAGCATTCTCAGAAATATATTATTGCCCATTACTTTCTCCAAAAAAATCTCTTGTCTTTGGAGTAAAGACAAATGTAATATTGTAAATCAATGTTGATTCTCCCACAAATTAAACTGGAACAGGGGTATCTGTTTCTTCTTTCTTTTAAAATTCCACCACCCCATCAAGATAGATTTATTAAAAATTGCGTGAAAATATATCCCTTAGATTTTCAAGGGTCAAGGGTGGAGGGCCATGTATGTAGGTGTCTGCATGAGTTATGCCAGTGTGTTAGATGATGGCTTAGGCAAATGTGAACTTTATGGAAAATTATGTCCGGTCCAAGGAGATTTGTAAACGTTATTTGATGTTGAAGGGAGAGAAGATGTTGATGGTTTAATGTTGCATGAATGTTTTCTTATTGTTATTCCTTATCCAGGTTTACCATTGTTGTCTGAATGAGAATGAAAAATGAGAACTGTCCATCCCTCTCTTGTCCATATACAACAGATTTCTTGTCAGAGCCACGATTTACACATATTTGGTCATTTTATGACGGTTTGCTCCTTTTTAAGTTATATATTTGATCCCGTAAAAGATCCTGTTCTGACACTGACAGAGAAATCCATTAATCTTTCCATTAAATGCATGAAATGTTATTGCATCAATGTGAATGAAATGAAATACAGAATGTGTCAACCTTACTCTTACTCAAGGGGAGAAGTTGAATAATTCAATTGTAATGTTTTAGAAATAGGGGCCAAGCTGCAAGGATGTCAAGTCCTAGACTCTTAGTTCATACGTTTATTAGATTGCATGACTTTATATTTACACAAGTATCCATACAAAAACTTATTACAACCAAATTTTCAATATATTTGCATCAACTCTAATTGAAAGAGTATCAAGCAACTGTATGTATGATGTTTTTCCTCGTAAAACTTGAACAAATTTATGCTTATTCAACATTAACTTTTTTTGGGTAAGAAGGAAAAGTTGGCAAGGAGGAGGTTCCTTTTGGCGTCAGATAACACTTGAGCTCTATCATACAAAATCTTGTTTGTTTTATTCCCAATTGAGTTCATTAAATTGTATTATGTTTACATTCACTAAATAATTTGTAGTAGCCTTTTTGTTTAGAGAAATATAAAAATTATATCTTATTTGGCACAGAGGTAAGGAGTTGGCGTACTAAAAGCTATTGATCTTTTTGTGTAATACCCGTCCGGGTTTTCGTAGATTCTGTAAGAAACACCCGAATGGGAATCCGAATCCGAAAAGTCTGTTATATTGTTCTTGTTATGTACCCCTTCTCATGTTCTTATATACAAAAAGCTATTCTTAATTGTGTGTTTACTTTCAAAGTCCGTGTCGCTTTTATTTTTTTTATCTTCTCCTGATCCCACCAAGTGTTTGAGTTAACGACATAAAATTCCTGTGAAATTGCGACGTTTCGCAAATTTTATGGAATTGCTTTTGCAGAGCAAACATAATAAATAAATAGAATTTGTGGCAACGGTCGGTCGGTAAAGGAGAAATGTTCCCAAAGCATTATTAATATTATGCGGCTCCTTCCTATACTTTTTTTAAAGATATAAACCAATTGTAGGAGGTTTGTCTTTGAACAAATTAGATTCTCTTTCCCTTTTCTGAAGAGAAAAGCATCACAGAGTCTAAATTCCACATGTTCAAAGAAAACACAATTGTTCTCTTGCTTTTATCTTTAAACCCAACACCAACCCACAAATGGGAATGTCTTTAATTAATTACGAAATTTGCTCCAAAGTTTTTTCTCTACAAAATCCTATAACTTCCTGGGATAACGATGATTATACTAATGGAACCATAAATGTCAACTGTAGTTGGAACAATTATAACTTTGCAATCTCCATTAATGAAATTACTCTCTAATTTAAATGGAAATTGGATGAAAAAGCAATTGAAAATCACTTTTATGTACCACCACATATCAAATAAAGTTTTATTTATATTTATTATATTTGCACAACACCGTGTCCATGATATGAAGTGTGTCGTGTTTTGTGTAATAAAGAAACAAACAATCGTAATAATAATAATAAAGAGTAAAGTGGAGAAAGTATGGAGTAGAATTGCATGTACAGGAAAACTATGTAAAATTCAAGTAAATATTTCTACAATTGTTGTTGGTTCATTTTCTCTTTAGTTTTGCTTCAGTTTTTTTGGTTTGTTTGATAAAGTGGCTAATGTCATTTAGCACTTTGCTTGGAAATATTGCTCATTTATTTAGTTCTTAGCAATCTGCTGAGATTTCATCTCAATTTATGTCGCAAATGAAAATTTGGACTCATTCCAAAATCCTTTGAATTGACACGGCAAGAAATGAAAACAATGTATGTGATATGCTTTGATGTATTTCCCATGTCACGCACGATTCTCATGTTCTTGTTCTTCGGCAACTTCATGATATAATCAGCTTATTGAAATAACAATAATCTCCGCAGTGAGCAGTAGTCCTAACAAATTCATGACTCCTTAATAAAGATGGAAATGTTTGTGGTTGTTTAAAGAGATGAAAATGCTTTTGTAAATATTTTACCTTCTGTCGGCCCATGATGATATATGTTGAGAGGTTGGAACTCTCTGGCATTAAATTCAAGTCTTATGTAAACCATGAGCTATACCTTAAACATGATTTCTCTCCGAGTTAATTTGTTTACTCATTTTATTCTCATCAATCTTACTTTTGCATTAAATTGATTGACTGATTCACAGGTGTAAATGCTCTGGAACTACATTTTGAGCCAAAAGACGGAGGTTTCTTTCTTCGTCCTTTGACCACACCTAGTTCATCATCAAGAGAAGAACTGACTACGGATTCAGACTCCGAAGGGATAGATGAACCATCAATTCTTGACACAGAACATTTCACCGTCCTCCCATCCTCATCATCCTCTCAACCCGTGTCAATACGGGTGATCTATGGTCCGTTTAGTACAAAACAAACTGTTCCTGTTCGACTTTTGGTTCCTGATCCGTTGGATAATGGAGTTGGAGGAAATAATGGAACGGAACCTGAAATGATTCCTCCATTAGATTTGAGTGCACATATTGTTACACCCACTGTACCAAAGGATACTCCAATATTAAGAGTACTATTTCATGCAGGACAAACTGCATTTGGTTTAGCAATTACTCCACCAAATACTTCATCAAGAGGAGGAACTAGAACACAGGTACATATTTGACCCAACCTCTCCTGTGTATTCCATTCTTTTACTCAAAGGGCTCCTTTTTTTTACCTTTTGCCAGAGAAGAAGGAGCAAATGTGTAAATATATAATTTTATATGGAAGGAACAGATTTCATCTTTTCATCTTTTTTTAGGATGCATCCATACCTTTAATTAGCTCTAAATAATTAACTCAAGGTTTTTAAATCCAATTAGTTGCTATTTTACCCTAATGATTTTATCTTAAACACTTGATACATGTTATCTCCAAAGTTTTGTACATGATGATGAGGATCATGATAATACAGCTTGCATATATATATATATATTAAACGTCTGTCTTTCTTATTCCGAAAGAAACGAGGTCAGGTAGCAAATGTATAAAGGTATTGAGGCATAAAGTGTGTAGGTACTTTTGCTTGGAGGACTTACATATACATATAGGGACCTTTTTTTTAGATTCATAATAGTATAAGAACTATAAGTGCATGTAAGAGTAGAGATGAAGTAAAGAAAGAATGACAGACAATGGAAATGGAAAAAGAAAAGCTTTTAAGTTTGCTTTGTAACATCCAAAAAGAAAAAGAATAAAAGATTTCAAGGGAAGATAACCACACTCTGAACTGAATAAATAGGACTGCATATGATTTCAAATAGAACTGAGATTGTTGCTTATAAGGTCTTGTAATTTTTTTGTAGAACGGAAATGGTGGAAGAACTAGGACTCGTTTGTGTCTTGTGGCTCAAGCGACAAAATCTCCGGGCGACACGGTATCATCAAGTTGCAGTCCCGATGCTCGGGATTCAACATGTTTGGCGGAGCTAACACTTCCAATCCATTGGTGGCCAGAGGTCAACTATTACAATTTACATCAACATGAAGAGGGTGTGGTTGGATCAACACTGCCGCCGGTTAAGCAAACTAAAATACATGTTCAGGTCAGTTGGTTTGAAAATGTTTAAGACACCTTGAGAATGAGTGAGAGTAGGCTTAAGGCTAAAGGGCTGGGTCCTCTTTGGCCCTTAAACAATTCACATCTTCACACAGTGCAGCATAAATTACATTACTTTCTAGAATCCACACGTCGTTCAGTTCATGACTTTTATTTGGGTATTGCCATAGGGGATATAATGCTCTAGAAATTATTTAATGTAAAATATTGACCATGTTGATTGTTAATTATTGGGGATCAATAATGCACATGCTATTTTGCACAAATCATTTTAATAATGGACATTGGAGTCTTGTTTTGAAAACTCAGTCCTCTTGTCTCGTCCATCAACAATTCCATCTGCTCTCCTTCAATTTTTTCTTAACCCCACAAACAAATCCTATTTTAAATCTTTATAAGCATTCCTTAAGATGAAACTCTCTTTTGTTCCACGGAATATTGAGCAAGTACAACGTCAAAATTAGATATGGAACCACCCATTGTAAAAATATGATGATTATGAGTTTTGTTTTAAATCTTTTATGATGGTGATGGGAGTGGGATGGATAATTTCATGGAACGTCTTCATTATTTCATTTTGTTGTTTGTTTAATTATGAAGGAAACTTTTTGTTTGGAAAACTACAACTTATTCATCCAACCTGACAGTTCTTCATCATTTACTTATCTATGAGTGACTGAGCATGTTTTGTTAAGGTGCAAAAAGAGTAAGGCTATAAACTACAATAGCTGCAAAAAAATGTAACTGAGCTCAAAAGAGATGAGATTAGTAGTGATGATATGTCAACACAAGTTGATTTTCATGTTCTGTAAATAATGCAATTTACTTAACAATTTCAAGCTTGACTGGGCATAAAATAAGATTTTTATCCTTGGCTAGAGCTACCCGGTTATTAATGGTTGCAATAATTGATTTCATCTCGAGAGTTATAATACCTTTCAAGTTGACGACACATTGTAAGAGCTTTCTCATAAAATTAACGTGATGATTATTGCATAAAATATTTTAATCCAAAAGCTTTTTACTCTGGAATTCATTACTTTTACTTTCCTTCTTCCGTTTCTTGTAATTTTGAGAAATGGTTGAATCAAGTTAAGTTCTTTGGAATGAAGAGGAGTGGAAAGGAAAAAAAACTTGGTCGGGATGAAATATGCATCCGAAAAATGAGTCAAGACAGATACATTTTGTCCGCATGGGGTCCCCAAGTCTTTGGAGGAACATATTTTTTTCTTCTCATTTCCTATTCCAATGCACTCCAACTCTTAAATATATTCTTCAACTTGTAAACTTTGTTCTTTTTAAGCAGCAGGCCAAAGTGTGAAAAGCATGGAAGGCTACACAAATTCAAAAATCAACAAAAACTTTGTGCATGTGCAGTTAAAAAGTGGTGATAACGAGATGGATAAATCTCAACTCTTGTTTTTCTAGTTCATGAGATACATTACATTTTAGTGGTTTTAATGGACTTGATGCTATTTTCAATTATGCTTTTTTATGGAGATTCAGATTTTTTAAAGGAATTTCTTTACATGCAAGATGTCTAAACGTTTCAACTAAAATGATTCTACATATGTGGTTGTAGGAATCTATTTACGGAGGATAATTTCATCTTGAAACGCCGTTAAATTGATTACATTTCCTACTTTGTCGTCCCAATAGAAAAAACAGATATACATTTAAGGGCTTGGAATTCAAGAATGTGCATTCAAAGAATATGAATAATTATAGAGGCTGATACGGGCATACGTTATATTGACATCTCTGCTCTATTCAGACTGAATAGTAATTGCAAATCTTTCAACCACTTTGATCCGCAATTATTGGATTCCCTTCAATCATTTAAAAGAGCCAGCAAGAGACGCTTCCAAAGTAATGGAACCTCCTTTGGAACGATTTAAAATATTTAACATTTCTATCCATTTTGTGACAGCAAGGGTAGTAGAAGGGGGCGGAATTTTTTTGCTTTGACGACATGCGACATGCTTTCCATGTTTTCAATTTTCTCTTCTTTTATACGAAATGTATTTCTTGTAAAAGGAAATAGAAGATCAGAGAGTGCATGTCATAAAATGAGGAAAGGTTGTTAAAATATTTCGAAACCACTATAAAGTTTATTAAGACGTAAAATGCATCTTATCCCATGAGACACGCTCTTGAAGTGAGATGCCAACCTCAAGAGGACTCAAGAAGAAACAAATTTATAACCATTTGCAGCAGTGAACTGAACTTTAGTCTAGAATGTCAAACAAGAGGCTTAAATGAGAAGGTTTTATGGCCATTTCCCTTCTCTCACAATTTGTCACACCCACAAATATTTTGCAAAGAATTTAAATCAAAAAGTTGATATTTACAGATATTCCAACAACTTACAAAATGTATGTATTTACATCTACTACGTATTTATGAGATAGATCCACACCCCACTCACACATGGCATAATAGATTGGCAACACTTTCTCTCATTACAATTCCTAGAGATAAACCGTGTCAAGTAAAGTTTGCAAACATTTTATCCAAAACCAAAGTCCTTCTTAAATCCACACCGTGGAGCACTCACACTTTCTTTCCAGAGAACGTTTGTGAGCTTCCCTTCCACTCTATACGGTATTATTGGTGAGAGAAACCTTTTTGCTTTTAAACAAATGTAAAGTCAACTCTGATCGGCCATCTCTTTTTTCCCTTAAATCCCTTTACTTCGGGTTGTTGGAGATAAGTTGATGCTGTGTTTTATAGAATATTTATACATATTATTCTAGGTCTCATACGCCGTGTATGAACCAGAAAATGGGCACTGCAATGAAATTGGGCTGTCAACAACGTATGGAGCTGGAATTCCTGGAGAAGGCTCTGGAACAAAGAGAATTCAAATCCAACCCCCCACACCCTTATCAACGGTGAATCTTGTTGATGCCGGAAAATCCTACAAAGTTGTAAAATCGGAAGGGAGTGATGCCGTCAAACTTTTGGTGCCTCAAGGGTCCCTTTATCCTCATGCAAAATTTTACGTCCCAGTTATAGTTGGAAAGCATGAGCATGAGTCTATCGTGGCTTTTATCATGAGGTAAGTGGTACATTACATGAGTGATAAAATTCATAAAATAACCGGTTTATTCCATAAATGGTTAAAGTGTAGTTGAATCTGCGGGATAGGAGAGGTAATAATCATAAGATGAAAATATGCCTATGTTATATGACTCATGATAACTATGACTGATGATTATTACTTAAAATGTAGAAGCTCAAGGTTGAGTTTGGGGATGCGCCATTAAAAAACAGATTTAATTTTATCCGCAATTTATTGAATATGAAATTATGGTTGAATATTTGAATATAAATTGAAATTTGAGACTTGTAGCTTGAAGCAGAAATTATTTAAATGCTTTCCAACTTATTGTACCTCAAATAACAGATTGAAATGGCAGGGAATGAGAGATCAAGGGTTTCACAAGTAACCCCCCCCCCCAAACAAGCTTTGGCTCAAGTCAATGAAATGTAAAGTTGTTTCTAATCAACAAAATGAGACTGCTTCATCATCTCAAATACATTTCCCCCTATAATCCACATCAATACATCATAGAGCTTTTGGAGAGTTTTTGCAGATGCGATTTGGGGAAGAATGATTTCTTTTTTGTTAGGAATTGATTGTTACAAATGTGAAGAGAATGATGAGAATTCTCCATCATCTTCATAAACAGTCTTTCTCTAAGGAATTTTTGTGAAAGGTCTCTGCTAGTGAAAGTATAAAAAATGGACGAAACTTAGGAAAGAAAGGTGTGATTGAAAGAGAGGAGCTGAGATGAAGAAATAGAGAGACACAATAACATGAATTTTATAGCTTCAATATTTGCAGTATACCAACGCCCAAATTTTCCCATTGCCATTTTCTATGAAGAAAAATATTGAAATGAAAAGAGAACGCATATGTAATGTGTATCGTCTTAAGCTTATATTGGTTCAGGTGTTTACTTTTAGGATTGTCAATTTTTGTTTCTTTACATCCCCTCCCTTTCCTTTTGGTTCCCTGACTTTTGAAATGAATTAGAAGAAACGGAAGTAAGTGGAAGAGGAATTTTATTTCTTTCCTTTCCCTGGTTGAAATGTCTGGCGTATCATTGAAGCTGCCACTTCTGTTGGTGGTAAAGTGTGATGGGTTTGGTTTGGTGGAACGATGTGGATGGCTTGACTTTGAGTAATCTTGACGGCTTAGAAAATTATCAAGAATGGAGAGTGAAAGCAACCTACAAAACTTTTCAAACTGACAATCTCCTACTACAACAACTTTCAAACCAATTTAAATCAACCCCAAAAATCCATCCGCTTTCCCCATTATAGATCAAACAGTGAAAAATCTTTTAAAATCAATTTTAAAATTCTCAACCCCCCCCCCCCTTTTGCTTTCTCCACTGTTAAGCATGGTACTGAGGTCAAAATTTGGACGTGATTAAAAATTGAGCGATGATGACTCGAGGAATGAAATTGCACAGAATTTATGCATTTCACGCTAATTTCATTGAATGATTTCAAGTCATGTGAGGAAATTGTTTTTCAGTCTACAAAAAAATTTCTAAACTGTGGGCCCAAAGTTCCTGACCACTTTTGCAAGACAAACTTTGGCAATGTATAACTTTTTATTTCACAGAAGGAAATTAAAATCAATTTGTACAATTATACTTCAATATGTGGTG
>JAAOWG010000430.1:0-18761 GCA_036491945.1 Paranurophorus simplex
AAAGTTAGAGTTGTGACCAAAAAATAGGCTTTTGTGGTTGCGAGAGTTTGTAGTTTGGTACACAAATATTGTAGAGGGAACCCGGAGAATGTTCTAAAGTCAATGTCGTGAGTTGTTGAGACTTGCATAAGACAAATTTAATCCCAAGTTTCGGTTTCCGTGTTTTTGCTTTCACTCATCATCTTGAACTCGACTCAACATCAATTTCTTTGTTCCAGACCACGATACAATTAAGTTCAAAATCACAAACTGAAAGCTAGAAAAGATTTAAGCTTACTTAATTTGGTGATTGATTGTGTTAGTTTGTGACAATTTTGGGGTGAACTGAAAATCTGGAAGGATAATAAGTAAACCGTCAGCAGTTGTTTGTTAATCATGATCATATAAAGTTAAATGTTTATTTGTACAAAGCAAATGACAAAAGTCTTACAATTCTACCGACTTTTAATCTACGCAAGTTTGAAGTTTGATGGTGGTGTTGATTGTTCGTCTCAAAATTGAGTAGTAAATTATTCAATCCGTTGCAGTGGAAGTAATGCCACTCCTTATGCAAGTATTACTCTCAAAAGTTTATGAGGCTATAAATGTGATGCATATTCATTCATCATTTTCATGTTTGTAGAATGAAAGATATATTCCTTTCCCTGATTAACCTGTATGTGTCGTAGAGGAGGGAACGTAAAAGTTAATTTGTCCTGCGACACACTCATTACATTTTTGGAGTTTGTGATTATCAACTTTTTCTGTTACTTGAACAAAAGACATGAAACCCAGGGACCGTGATTCTGTACCTATAAAAGTTACACGGAGCTCCTCAATTCTCGGTTTGAGTTCCAATCTAGACTTATCCAATTACACAAGATATAGCGATGTTCCAGCAGGATTGGGTGAAAATGATAAAAGAGGAAGAGTACAAATGTTACCGTCATCCCGTAGTGATTATCAGTTATTTACTGGAAGAAAGCCCAGACCATTATCACTTCCTCCTGGTTTTGTCAGATTTTCATCGACATCCCCTCGAAGACCTCATACAGAGAGTGGGCAGTTACAACTTAATAAAAATCAATTAATAGCATCCTACAGTGGCTGTGATAATAATAATCTTGTATCCAGGAAATCTCACTTCCTGTCATCCTCGTATACCAAGAAATTCCCAATTAGTTACTCAACTCCTGGATTATGTGAATTAGGGTTAAATTCAACTCGTATCCAGATTGGCAATAGTGAGACAAATTATGGCAATTCAAAGGTCTTTAAGGATAACATAATTCGTAGCCGGCACGATGACATTGGTCGTTACACGAGCGATATGAAAAATTGTAATGGTTATGCTAAACTTCCAATTTCAAGTATCGTATTACAAGAAAATCTCTACAAGTCTCAATGTCCAAGATATTCCTTCCATTCCCTTCCGGTGGATTTGAAAACCTATGGAGGTGTTACTTCAGTTTCAAATGAAACCAATTTAGATAGAAATACAAGTTATACCAATAAAACGGCTCAACTTTCTATGAATCTTAAGAATAATGAAAATGGATTTGGTGGTGAAAGCGATGTAAAATATCTGCAACGTTATGGAAGTCTGAAACTCCGTAAAAATAATAGGTCGAATGAGTTTAATGGAATGAGTACTTCAAAAAGTTTTACAAATACAATGACCAAGCGACCAACTTGGGCAGATATGAGTAACACTTTACCTCGATCTGGAAAGCAACAAAGTGGAGAGGAATTGGCACTATTTTTTGACATTCTTTCAACACAAGAGCGTTTTGTCAAGGTGTGGAATTTATTTTATTGAGATTTAAGCACTTTCTAAATAGAAAGCTGTTATAGGTAGTACGTACTTCTCCCATTTTTAAGAAACCTTCTCCGTTTTACTTTTACCTCAACCTAAAAAGCCAAACTTGATGGATCAGTAAAAATAGAGTTGCGACAGGAGATTTAGAAAGTTTGCTGGACATTGGGGATGTTGTATAAAGTACAAATACAATCTATTGCTGCTATGAACATGGATTGGTTTTGTAAACCACACAAACAAGGGTTTTTGTTATTAAGTTGAGCCTCTTGTATTGTGTGGTTAGTTTGGTTACTTACTTTCACCCTTTTGAAGGCTTGTTGGTATGCCATGAATAGGCTAGCATGAAAAACAGATCCGTGAAAGCTTGAATGCATTTCTAGTACAGAAATTCAATATTAGGAAATGAGCCTCAAGCTGTGTGACTAGGGTTAAGTCGATTGACAGATCCAATTGAATCCAATTTTAGGTATTATTGAAAGATCAACTTTTCCTTTCTAGCAAAAACATTGCTTTGCTCTAAGTATGTGCGGTACAAATCAATATATTTATAGACCAAATAGACCCCATGTTGCTTTTAATGATGATGTTTATATCTTTACAAAATTTAATGAAAGTTGACATCCATATTGCTTTAATTTTCAGTCAGAAATCAATAACAATGTATGTTGTATTATTTCATAGCCTTTGTTACTACCGTCTTTGTCAAACCTTGAGCTGATACATGCAGACAGTAGCATTTCACACCTGTGAAACATTGCTTCAAATCACACCTTGAGCCAATCCCATATTTTTCCTAAATGTTAACAGTGGCTTAATACAGCCCAATTTTTAATATTTTATTAATATGCGTGTGTCCTTGTGACCAACAATGTTGATATATGAAAAGTTGGATGGTTGGGATATCATCTTTCTATGAATATTAATTGCAATTTTAAATGTTTATATTCTTTTTGTTATTTCAGGTAAGAGGAATTTTCATGACTCTTTTGAAACACGTGGGGTAATTGACAATACGTAAGTTCTGTATAGCATATTTCTTATTTTGCTCTACATAAATTATTTTCTATTGGATTATTCGACAATATAAAGTGAGTAAACTAAAACCCATCCGAATCACAAGGTTCGGTTAAGTATCAATAAATTGGTGTTTAAAATAGTTATAACTACATACTTCTCTTTTGCGAAGAGTGGTCTATCATCCAAGAATTCTTAAACAGACGATGTCCTCAAGAATAAAATCTAGTTGAAACTGATAGCCTTTTACCTTAAAAAAATGTGTACTACGTCACTAAGTGCACGTGAGCAAATGTTGTTGGATTTCGGAGACTACCATAAAATATTTTATGAAAACTCTCACTTATCGAGTCTGAAGTGTGGATACTTCTTCACCTTGTAGTATTTCCTGAAAAGATGTAGGACATGGAAGAGAAATATTTTACGACAGGTCCCATACGGTTGAGTTTGTCCATTTAATCTCATCTTCGTGAAGGAATGCTAATAAAGCCATAAAACGGTGCTTTATTATTAATACCCACAACTTACGGTTACGAGATAATTGTTACAAGGAGATTCTTCATCACGAGTCAATTTGAATTTTAATAAACCTCATTTCACTAGTTTGTGTTTCATGGAATGAATTTCAAATTTATTTTTAATTAATTACGCAAAAAAGTTTGCATGCTTTTTTTAATTACGGCGTCCTCTGTTAATTTTTCGCTCATCCGACATCTTGAGCTTATCTTGCAGGGCCCTTACTTATTTACTATATTCATTAAACCAAGGGCAAAAAGTATGAATAACTCATAACTTTGTATGAAACCATACATATGTTTCTTTATGAATGATAATCAACGATAAACGTGTAGATTGACTAGATAAGGGTGTGAAATCTTAGAATGATTTATTCTCCCTATAAAATTTATAAATTCTGTCATTCATGATTGTGGTTGTAAATGTGGCAAGCACAATATGGCCAGAAATCTTCGGGTGGTGTTCTTTAACAATAGAGATCTATGTTGGGAAAGAAACAAAGGCTACATAAAATAGACAACTTTGACTCCAAAAAAGAAGGGGAATGAATAAACTAACGTTATGTATGTAGCTTGACTGTACTGTGTGAATGATTAATCTTCTCAAAATGATGTGTACATATTATTTATTAGTTACAAAACGGAATTTGAGGCAATGTGCAAATATGATATTTGATTGAGCACTTTATCGTATTTTCTTTATTCATTGTGTTTAATACTTTATTATTGACAATTATTACAATTGAGATGAATTTGTTCCATTCATGTGGTTTTGACGACGGGGGTGATTTCTAGCGATTTAGAAAAAATTCACTTTGCATCACAATAGATGCTTAGATCACAAGGTCAGCAATTTCAAAAATTGTTTAGTTGGAAGACAAGCTGTAAGATTAAAGAGAGTTGTTTTTAGGTTTCAAAATTGCTTCATTAATAATAATAACAGGACCCGAGAAGAAATATTTATTCATCATTTCCTGGATAATCTCTTCATCATGTTTTTGGGGGTTTTTATATTTAACTAAAGATGCGTTAAATGACGATCACTTAAAATACACCAATTCTCACAATTTTAGCTTATTTGTTTCTTTTGCATGCCTGTTTGTCGTAAAATTCAAGTACAAGGAAGAGTTTTAGGCATCACATGCATATTTACTATTTATGTTGAGCATGCATATTTTGAGCTTATGCTTCAAGCTAATAAGAAGGGAAGGGGTTGAAAATTTTGCTTTACCGTGAGACAAGGTTGCAAGGTCTGGCTGGAGCAATAGTATGTACATTTATTACTTTATAGGAGGATAGAGAAGAGGTGGCTTTTACTTTACTGGTTGACGATACAAGAAACAAAATGAGATTTAACTTCAATTCAGTCTTCACCAGTATTTCGTTCAACTCCTCTCAAAACGTGAATGTGTTCAGTAGTTTCGTATGTTTTTTTCATTTTTTGACTGCAACTGCAAGCAAAGCAATAGAGTGATGAAGTTTGCAGAATTATTGGATTAGTTCTGGTGTTGTTAGTTTCATGTAAAGCGACCTTGTAAAATGAATGGTGTAGATTGCACATTTTTTGTAAAGGCTGTATCATTAAAATCCTTTGTATACATTTTCTCAGTTCATTTTGAAAGTATTTACTCTAAAGTAATTCTGCTTTTAACTTGTAATACATCAGCAGAAATGCCAGACGATATTACAAAGTGTAATAATAGTGTTACTGGTATGTGATCAATAAATCAAGGTGGAATGCCTCTTCCCGATGGATAAATTAAATGTTTTATAACTCAGAGGGTCTAATTATTACAGAAAAATTATTAGACATCTGCAACTAATCAGAAACAAATCACACTTGTGAGAAATAGTAAATATAGGAAATTTTATGACATATTTTAGAACTGCTGCAAGTGAGTGTCATTTTTTATTGTTTATTAGACTGTATTTTTGTATTCATCAAATTTTACGATCTTGTGTCGCTGTTGGTTGAAGACCAGGAAAATAGATGAATATATACACATACATACTATTTACATCAAGTTTTATTCATTTTACTACGTATGCCGCCTTGCCTTACATTTTGGTTATTAATTATCACAGTCGTAAAACTTTGAGTATCACAGCTAATAATATGATCTAGAAGAGATGCTGGATTTTTTAAGCAAGTAGAAATTGGAAACATACCTTTGTTCCAGTTGAGTATAATATATTACATTACAAAGCCAAGTTCAGAGAGAAACTCCCATTTCTATTATTATTGCAATATTAAATTCTGTTGTATTGAAATAAATTGAGGAAATGGACATCTCTTTGTAATAAAAATCGTAATTAGTTGTTGTCATTTGAATAATTTATGCCTACATCAAAGGTTAACCTTGTTGTTTTGAAGAATTTTAATCTAAATGAGTAGTCGCGAAACTGCTGAATCATTACTTGAATTGAAAAGCGATAATTTAATGAGATGCTTAGTGCAATAAAATATTTAGATCTGTCACAATTTGAAATGTACATATCATCATCTTGAGATGCTAAATTCATGTAATGAATCAATGCCTTTAGGATTTAAAAAACCAAAAACCCTTGAAGCATGTAACAGTAGCAAAAAATGAGATGGGATGGATTCTAAATAGTTTTATGCTGTAATATCCTCTCTGGAGATGATTTTTACAGCTTTGTTTCTGAGATTTACAAATGTTGGTGTCTAACCACTATCTCTTATTTATCAACCGACTAACCACTTACTCTCCTTTATTACCTGAATTATTGTTGTTTCTTCATCTTTATACCTTTTTTATTAGTATTTCTTCAAAAAGTTCAATGAACGCTCAAATGACGGGAGTTCTTGGGAAAATATACAATAACGTCCGATTTTTTATAGTTTTAGAATTTAAGTTATTTAACCAAAACAATTACATCCCTATGAAATAGCGGTATCAATAATATTCTTTGAAAACTGTGGCTTTGAGAAACGTGCATCTTTGTAGTTTTTTAAATTAGATAAATCAAGCGGCAGTAAGGTGTGCTGAAATTTACAACTAGTTTTTGGTCAATTATTGCGGAGGTTAAAACATTGCTGTTTTATGTTCTACTGAAGTTGCGTCATAATATTCATGTTGAACTTATACTGTAACAATCGTGTTCCGAAATGATTCATAAATTCATGAATCGCATAATTATAATTTGTAGAACCATTATTTTAAATCACTGATAACCGTACTTAACTAGTTCTACAATTTATTGACTGCATGTATGCAGAATGTATTTTAAAACGTTTCAGGGCGTACCAGCCGTATTAATGTTGGTAGTAGTTCATTTACTAAAAATCATATTTATAAAAAAAACTAATCTTATCACAAGTTAGTTCCAGTTTTTATTTTGCCTGATATCTTTAAAGTTGTAATTAGTGACTCCAGACTCCTGATACTGCTGATAACACAGCATGGTTTCAATGCATTATTATAGCTGCACCTTGACTAATACATAGAAGATATTGAAGATAAGACTTTTCTCTTTCATGTAAATCTTTCTGCATTTGGTTGCATGAATACATGTACAAGACTATATAAGGCATGAGTAATCGTTTTGATCGTTAGATATTGATTGAGTTGCATTTCCAATAGAATCTCATACAATCTATTTATTTATTGAAGGAAGTTGTTGGCTTGCTGGATGACTTTTGTTTTCTTTTGGCAATACTCATCTTCTCAGATTGGGGTATGCACGTGTAAAAATTCTTGTATCAATATTCAAACTGAAATGGAATTGAACAAGGATGTTGAATATTGGAACTTTAGCTATTTAATGGTTATATGTCTTTTAATAATAAAATATCAACATCGTTTAGATCTTCAGAGCAGAAGCTGAGGAAGTTTGTACAGAGTTAAACACTTGACGAACTTGACTGCTATTCAAAAAGTCAAGATATGCATTGTTGGAAAATGTGATTCAATTGTTGGAGTTAAGCTTTTGTTGTGATAATCCAAAGAGGTATTGTATGCGGGTTAGGTCTGAAAAAGAAGCAGATTTATGGTACATTGTTGACATTGAATTGTTGATTAAAGCAAGTTAGTAGCTGTAACGTTGAGTTGGATTACTTTGGGATTCTCCAGTAAAGATTGTATGCAGGTCATCATACTAACCATCAGCTAATTTCTCCTACTTTGCTTTTAGGCATTCATTTATTCTGTGGTCACTTGTTATATTTATTCACCCTTGATAAGTGTGCTTGGTAGGTGGGCTACAGATTAAGGCGACAAGACGACTTATTTAAAATCATTTGAGATGTAAAGTTTTACAAATCCGGACTTCCTCTGTTTTAGGAGTCTTTAGTTCTTCCCATAAATTTTGATTCTTTAGTTCAAACACGTGTGTCAAATTCATTGCCCTTCCTTCTTCATCCATATTATCTTTTGAGAGGTTATTGCAGTATCCTGGTAGTGAATAAGTTAAAGATGGAACCGGGATAAGTAGACAGAATGATTTGAATGATATTTTTTATTACTAATATGTACAACCAACAAAGGTTGGAATTTAAAGCAAAATTATTCTCTCGTCTGCCAAATTATAATTTAAAGATTACATTGGAAAATATGTCTGACGGGAGTGCGTTTAGATTTGGTTTTAAGCAATCAAGACGTCAAGGAATACTTGAATAATCAGTTGTTAAATTTGTGGAGAAATGAGCAAGATATGTTAAAGTGAGAGCAAGTATAAAACTAAAGTATTTGATTGCATTTGTATTGATCATTGTATTATTGACTTGATGACCTTTTTAAGCATGACTATTTAAACTATGATGTGATTATCACACTTGGATTCACTTCATTCCATTTTATATTTATTTAATTATGGAAGCTTAATATACTAGTGACCACAGTTGAAAGAGGTATTCATTCATAAGCTTTAAATGTGTCGAAAGGACGCACCCTCATCTTTAAATGCGTGGACTCATCATCACATCCTAATAATATAGATTCCAGCTATTCCCACTGTTTTCCATAAATGGAAATGTAATGAAATTGAATCTGAGGTTTATGGAAATTTTAAAAGGAAGGAACTGCACAACATCTATTCTTTAATAATAAATCCATTGTGAAAAAGTACATATGTGGTACATTAAATGGAATTCAATGCAAGTTACCGCATCCAAAAGTCAAAATTAACATTTCAAGTGTGAATGGTGGTAATTGTTTTATTTTTTGCTTTCTTGATTGTCTGCAAGCAGTCTCTCAAAATTACAAGTATATAAATGATTTGATTGTAGCATCCTACGTTGGAATATTGAAATTTTTTGTAGCACAAAGTTTGATTTAAGGAATACTTTGGGTGACTCCAGCAGAAAATGTTTGTAACACTTGAATTCTGTTATTTGAGTGTTGAGTGTGAATGAGCAATCCAACAACATTATTCAATCTGTGCTTTACTGCCTGGAAAATGTTTACTTCCCCCAAGTTGTAAAAAAACTTGGTTTCTGTGATTATTGTCTCGATCTCTTGATGAAAGCCTCCACATCAAGCTACTTGTCAAATGCAGGAATAGTTCAACGGTAAATTAAGATGATTTTCTCCTTCATTTCTTGACTAGGTGGATTGCTTCGTTGGATTCATGTGGTCATATTTCGGGAACTGTAGATGATTTGAGAGTTGTGTGCAGGTGTTAGCAGGTTTGTTACTGCAAAATCATTCACAGTTGGTAGTCTTTATTTCGATTATGTTTTATCAACCAGTACGAATTTATATACTGCTTTTTATGCAGATCTTAATAAATATCTCAAGGATTATTATAGGAAGTCTACATATCGCCTCAATTGAATTATTGAATGAATGAGATGAATGATGAAATTTTCCGACTGTTATGCACTACTTTGATTGATACAAATTATTATGCGCAACATAACTGTAATTGCATTAAAAGTCTGTAAATTCGTACCAGACGCAATGAGTTTGGTTATATTCAATTCAATTCAATCTTGAATTCCAAATGCTTTGCTTAATGAAGTAATGAAAATTAAACATTAGATTGTGGTCTTTGATAAAGCTTATAAATAGCTGTACTGTTGTTTCAAATCCTGTGTAAAATACAACGGCACGTTTACTCTCAGCAGGTAAGTCACGGGAATATGAAAAAAGTGCTATGGGATCGTGAATTGCATATTGAAGTTTATTAGTTCAGTTTACAAAAGAATTTTGGTCTCTTTAACTTTTCTATTAAGATTTAAAGAAACAAAAGGTTTTTTTCTTCATTTCTCAACTCATAGTCCTTTCAAACCTCTTATGAGCTAGAACAATGGAGCTAAAAGTAATTATTGTGGCAAGGGGAGTCATCAGTTCATTCTTTGGCCATTAATCTTTTAATTGACTGAGTGAAAATCAATAATCCCTTTTTTTAACACAATCTTATACAACTCGTTAGCCATGTGTTGCCAAATTGCGAGTTTTTTTTTGGTTTTTGAAATCTCAAGGACTTGAGGTGACATAACATTTATCCGAACTGTCTACCAAACTGCCAACTTGTCATTCATGAGTGGAAAAGGAAAGCGGATGTTCAGAACATCCTAAATATGTGAAATATTTGGTTGGGATTTGTAATTTTAAAATTCAATAGTTTGATCATATTTGGGTTATTTTTATGAATAGAAAGATGTTATCCTTTTTTAGGGGACCTTGTCATTTATACAGAGCCGATGGTAAGATATCATCATTTTAATCCTGAAATCTCTTGGGAAATATATTTAGCTTTTGACATTTTGTATTTTTGTTATCCAACATGACTTTTCTTATTGATGTTACTTATCCTCAACATTTATGTTTCCTCTCACTCTCTGATTTTATTTTGCTTTTTTTGAATCGCTGGAGGTTGTACACCATCGTCACTCCTCTTCAGTTTCAGAATGAGTTTTAGGCGTTGATTAATGAATGACTAGGCGAGTTAATTTTGAGAGCACGAATTCATAATCTGCGTCTTAATGCCTTGAGGCAGATGTGAATTGGGTGGATTATGTACTTTATTTTAATTGATAGTTGTGAGATTCAAGAGGAAGCAACGAAAATGAAGGATTTTACATGAACTCGATAAGACTGCCATACACTAAGCCGTGTAAGGTTATAATTGCTGTTGATGAGGGATTTGTGACATTGTGATGATCATGCAGGGGTGGTGTTTTTAAATTTTAGGCATTGAATCTCATTTGAACGAGGAAGGAGTCTTGTTTTTAAACTAAATTCGCAATTACATGTAATTATGTTGTTAACAAAATCAAGTTTTGATAAGTTCCGCATGAAAAAATTTTATTAATGAAAATTGTTTCGGACTTCCGACACTTTAAAGCATTACATAACTTTAGACCCACATAATTTGAGAATAAATGAGTTAATGCAGGTCTACTTCACATCCTTCCCTTCTCGTGTTCAGCTTGCCATTAATAACAGCAAATGATTAGGAGGGTTGGCTAACGTTTCAGACCCCGTTTGATACAGTTCATGGTCTTGTAAATCATAATTGATGTAGTGAATAAAGTTATTTGTTTTTAATTACGAGTAAGTGCCACTGGAATTTTGATTATATGAAATATTTAAAAGAAATGCAGAAATTAAAGATGATGTGGGTGACTTTTGATTATAATTATTACATCTGCCTTTGGAACAGCTAAGATTTGGCAGTGTCAAATTATAATTGCCGTTTGACACTTTTCCAACTCTTTTTCTCCCATACATGGGTATGGAATTTATACCTGACAGATACAGCAGAATATGCAATTTGTATTTTCTTTTATTTATTAATTGGATATCAAAAATTAATTTCAGCAACATAAATCAAATGAATTTGCATTAGGCTTGA
Source organism: Paranurophorus simplex (assembly GCA_036491945.1). Lineage (NCBI taxonomy): Eukaryota > Metazoa > Arthropoda > Collembola > Entomobryomorpha > Isotomidae > Paranurophorus > Paranurophorus simplex. The sequence goes on from JAAOWG010000430.1 coordinate 11,149, forward strand.
TGAAATAATCCATTATGTACTTTTCCTAATCAAATACAAGCATAAGTGAATTCTTATCGAAATTCATATCCTTATCCGGAGAGATCGTTTGTTGATGTTCATGATTTCTTATATTCATGGTTTGCATGAATAATCAATCATGAACGTGATAAAATACGATGTTTAGATTGGATATTGTGCTCAAACAAATCAACATAGATATGTGATTGTTTCTTTTCAATTATTGGTGTTATCATATTTCACGGGTTAACATAAGGTAAGGGTCATTCCCAGGTTCATTTCAGTGGTAGGGCTACACGTGCCCAAGTTACAATGGTTATAGAACAAATGCTCAGTGTATATCAATATTATTATGAGAAATCTAGTTGGACTGATTGATCGAAGTTTCATGACTAGCTGTATTACTGTTTCTCTTTCGGAAATGGACAGTATTTTTAATGAAACAGTCCAAGGATTTGTTTCTCAAGGTGGTTGTTGGTAAATCCATTTCTCAAGATTGTATAATTCACAACACAACACAAGATCGTATAGTAAAATACACTAAACTCTATTTGATAGTTGCATTTTAATCTGCAGAGCCATGTTATCCGGATGGATCTGCAAAAAGATTCCACCTTTCCGTATTCTAAACTGAGGAAAGGGCTTTGAAATATGATTTTGTATTGCACACTGCACTGTGAGAGTTTTAAAACAATGGACAAACAAAGTTAGTGCGTATGATTACTTTCTCCAAGATCAACGAGTGGGGGTTTATAATCCCCCGTCTCTTGATAAATCCACCTGGATTAAATTACAAGGCTGTCGGCTGTCAAGGTGGAAGAGCAGAATAAGACCGCAACTGCTCAGGCAATACCTCTCCAATTAAAGCTTTGGAACTGGGGTCAACGTGGGCCCAGAAAGTATTTTCATGGAACTCAAGTGATCGTAACTCACCTTCCATACCATGGTCCGTACAAAGCAAGTGTTCATTCTTATCTCCCAGAGTCCTGGGTCCCTTCAGATGATTTCATCATTCCCAAAATCCTCCCACCTTTGCCAACAAGTTGTGTTCGAAGGGGCATTTCATTTTACGATAGTTATTCCACTGCACAGAAAAGCGGAACAACCCCATCTCCATCCACTTTACCCGTTTCTGGCAGCTATTTTCATTATCCAAGCCCTGACACTGATGTACCTTCATCGGAATCCACACTGCCAACCTCATCCGACCTGCCATACGTAGAAGTTTCAAGAAGTCTTCCATTTCCCATTATTGCAACTACATCCATCCATTCACAGTCATCCATTAGTCCTTTTGTGACAAGAACTAGTCCCACCACTTTAATCAATGCTCGAGAATATTTCCATTTTACTCCACTGCCAAAAAGACCAACAAGCCTCTACAACAATGAGTCAAATGGAAAAGGTTCAAAGAATAATGGAAAATATGCTCATCACCCATCCAAATATTATAGAAGGGCCACTGCTCATGGGGGTAGAGGGAAACCGCATTTAGAACGACAACGAAAGTTTTATAGAGTTGGCCTCCCATCAACTTTCACTAAAGAAAGGCATCCCCATGTTCAAGCTGCACTGAAACGTGTAGGAATTGATGATGAAAGTATTTTAAGACGAGATCGAAACGTGAGGATGGCTTGCTGCCTTGAGGATGCACGCTATTGTTTTCTTGTGTATAGGTTGACCTTCATGCTCTACCGTTTTGAAGAGGTTTACTTTTCACTTTCTCTTATTACGTAGCCCGTTACCCCACTTGTTTAATGTCAATTTCCATGCTAGTGGTGCCATGAAACTTGATAAACTTTTGCAACTTTAATGTAGGAACTGCAATCAGAAGTTGAAAGTCATGCTGCCACAATTGCTGCTTTGGGTGGATCTGCGAGAACAACCGCAGCTGGTTTGGAAAGGCAAGAGGACTCAAAGATTTTATTGCGAAGACTGGATGAGATGAATCAAAGATGGCATGGGTTAAAACAGCGGTCAATGGCTATAAGAAGTCGTTTAGAAAGCAATACAGAACATTGGCATGCTCTTCTACTTTCTTTAAGAGAATTGGTGGAATGGGTGGTACGAAAAGATGCGGAACTAGCATCACTAGGTCCTTTAGCTGGAGATGTTGTTAGTTTGCAAAAGCAAATTGTAAGTCGGGATAGTTTTTATTGAGGAAGCACTGCTGTTGGGCAGTAGTAACACTGTAAATGATTTTTGTACAGGATGATCATCGGGCTTTTAGAAGACAACTTGAAGCTAAGAGGTATGACGATGTTTCATTTAAAAGTTTCTACTTTAAAAGAATGCTTAAATATTTTGCTTGTTTCCCAGTTGTACATACTTGTATATTTTTACAATTTTTTCAGACCCATAGTAGAAACCAATTTAATAAGTGGAAGACAACACGTTGCAAACGAACCTCCTGTTTCTGATGCCAGTGACTCTGAAGGTAAATTTGCAATTTTTTAAATCAGATGCAGAGTCAATGCAATTCCCTCACCGTATAAAATGAAATAGATTTGTATTGAAATAACAAAACCTCATATGTCAATACCAGAGATAATGGATTTTGTTTTAAAGAAAAAGACATTTTTAGAGTTTATTTTTAGAAAGTAATCATACTAATGGGTTGTGTTTTTAAGTGGAAACTTATCACTGGCACATCCAATTAATGCCATTTAGGCTCAAATATTTAATATTTATTCATGTCAGGACGCGATATAGATCTTCGAGGATATCGAACGGCCGAATCCCAAGCAAGGGAATTAACAAGAAGTATCAGAAGAGATGTCTCAAAATTATCCGAGATGTGGAATTGTCTTCTGACTAGTAGTGATAATTGGCAACATCGACTAGAAGAAACAGTGTCTGTAAGTGTTTTAGTTGATGATGAAAGTTTTATTGCGCTAACTATTGTACAGAGGATGAAATCATTCCAATTAATGCTTGATGACGGATCAGCTAGACTTGCTACTGCAGAAGCAATTAAATCTAGGTGGCAAACAATTGCAGCAGCATCAGATAAATCCACTCTACTTGATCAGTTAAAGGTTCAATATGCTCGTTAGCGTTCAACAGGATTCTTATTCATAAATTTATATAGACCTTCAGAGAGCATATCAGTGCAACTCAAAGGAGTGTGAATGATATTAATGAAAATGCAGGAATGTTGACTGCTTCCAAAGTCGCCCTTTCAAGCACAAATATAAGCAGGATTGATGATTTAAATCTTAGACTTAGAAATTTGCAACAGAATGCTGAGGAAAAGGAAAATGAATTGGCTAAGATGGGCACCAGTGGTAGTGTTTCTGTAATTGCTGTCATTCCTCCATCAGGAAAGTCATCAGTTGATCCTCCTTGGGAAAGAGCTGTCACTTCAGCGAAAGTGCCTTATTACGTCAAGTACGGTGTTTCGTTCAAATTAATTATTATACATGCAAACAACTCTTTTTTACAGTCATAGGACAGAAACAACACAGTGGGACCATCCTAAAATGTCACATTTGTTGAACTCCCTTACTGAATACAATGAAGTCCGGTAAGCTAGATAATTATTATTATTTATCATGTTTATCAGGTTTAACTGTTTTGTTCCTGTAGGTTCTCCGCTTACAGAACTGCTCTAAAATTGAGATCGTTGCAAAAAGAATTAAAATGTATGTTTTAATAATGTTGGTGCTTTATGATTATTATTATTTATATCAATTTGTAATAGTTGATCAACTTCCTTTAAAAACCGTCATTGAGACTTTTGATTCACTTGGCCTTCGTGGCCACAATGATAGGGTAAGAGTTAATTCCCATTACATTTTTCATTAATAAATATTTATTTCTTTTACTTTAGCTTCTTGACGTTCCTGATATGATTTCTACCCTTAACACGTTATACAACATTTGTACAAATCAACCAGTATCACAAAGTACAACAAGCAAAAAAGTTACTGTTACTCCGGAACAACCGCTTAATATTCCATACGTTACGGATTTGGCAATCAACTGGCTTCTCAATATATATGACTCCCAAAGAACTGGACAAATTCGAAATTTATCGTTTAAAACTGGAATCGTTCTCTTGTGCAAAGGGCCAATGGAAGATAAATTTAGATGTATGTTATATGCTGCAAGAAAACGTCTAAATCTTTTTGTTCAGATTTGTTTCGACTCGTGGCTGATGTATCAAAGCAAGCTGATCAAAGAAAACTTGGACTTTTATTGCATGATTGTATTCAAGTACGTGCATTGGTTAATTTTATTTTTGTAATAATTTTTGAGCGTTTATCACGTCGCAGATTCCACGCTGTTTGGGAGAAGTTGCTGCGTTTGGAGGTAACTTTATAATTTGAGTTGTTTGCGGATACCGTTAGACTAAAATTTATTTACCAGGCTCAAATATAGAACCATCTGTGAGAAGTTGTTTTGAAAAGACTGGAAAGGACAAAACTACTATTGAGGTAAAATTAAGGCTATTAGACTCGTACTGAAAAATCCCCATTAAATGTTTTAGGTATCAAACTTTTTAGAGTGGGTTAAACAAGAACCTCAGAGCTTAGTTTGGCTTCCCGTACTACATCGCTTATCCGCTGCAGAAGGTACGGTAGTACAATGAATTGGCAACTTTGAATATTTACTTTTCTTTATCATTTTGTAGGAGCAAAACACCAGGCTAAATGCAATGTTTGCAAACAAGTCCCAATATTAGGTTTAAGGTATGCAAGCGTTGAATAAATGGATTGATTTGAATTTTGTGTTTTTTATGCTATTCCAGATATCGGTGCTTAAAATGGTAAGTTGAATCATCCGAGATGGATTTTTAATTCTTCTAATTAATGTTATTCAATAATATTACCAGCTTCAATTACGACTCATGTCAACGTTGTTTCTTTGGGGTAAGTTTATCTATTCATCAATCAATTACGCAGTTGAAAAAATGAATTATTTTAGGGCAAAAAAGCAAAACATCACAAACTAACCCATCCCATGCAGGAATATTGCACAGAGGTATTAATTTTTGTTGTAAACATTCTTGATCAACTTTGATTTTCAATAATTCAGACAACATCTGGGGAAGACGTTCGGGATTTCACCAGAGCCTTGAAAAATCGCTTTAAATCCAAACGGTTAGTTGTGAATAAAGCAAACTTTTGTTTCATTCTATTGTTAGGTCTCTTCAAAAACATCGCAAGTTGGGATATCTTCCAGTTCAGTCAGTATTGGAGGGAGATATGTTAGAGTCCCCAGCCCCATCACCACAACATTCCTTATCCCCTGACATCCATTCTAGACATGTAGACACATATACTGCACGATTGGCTGAAGTTGAAATTCGAAATCGTAGTAACTCTACTCCAGATTCGTAAGTTTTCTTTTTTTAAATGTTTCTCAAAAATGTTTAAATTGGAAATGAATTTATTTCTTTAGGGAGGACGAACATAGTCTTATAGCTCAATATTGTCAATCTTTGTCCCGGGGTGATAATATCATTCCTCGCAGTCCAATACAAATTGTTGCATCCATTGATGCAGCGCAATCTGAACAGTTGGAAGCAGTCATAAGGGCATTGGAAGAAGAGAATGCTTCTTTACAGGCTGAGTATGAAAGACTTAAGGACAAGTCACAATCTACCGGTCATGCGATGACGCCTTCAGAAGAATTAAAATTTGATCATAACAATGGAAGTCTACCACCCACAAATGGAACAAAACCCAACTTTTATTCTTCATTGGACTCTAATGAGAACACAATACTGGCAGAAGCAAGACTTTTGCGCCAGCACAAAACAAGACTAGAATCACGCATGCAAATATTAGAAGATCACAATCGTCAACTTGAAGCTCAATTGCAGAGGCTTCGACAATTGTTGGACGAACCGAAACCGAGTTCTCCATCTAAAACGGGAACATTACAAAGTAAATCTGTTGTTGCTGCAGAACTTGCCATCGATTCTCCTCTACCGCAAAGAGCAAATGGTCACTTTGACTCGGCTTCTGTATCAAGTAAGAATACACAACATTTGAGGAAATTGTTAATTAATTTTCCACCAGATGATAGACCACCACCCCCAACACCTGGATATAGCGCTGCAGCAGCCAGTGTCGAAGAGCTATTTACACGTAAATAAGTCATTCCACAGACCCCATAATAATTCTTCTTTCTAATCTAATTTTATGGATATTTAGGAACAACGGAACTTGGAAAAATCGTTGGTGATTTAGTCAGTGCAATGACTGATGATGAGCATGAAGATTCACCAGAGCGAACCAGTTTTGAGCGGCCAAATCATTAATTTATGTACTTTAGCTGACATATCTGTTATATCTAAGTGTTCAGTCAACGTTAGCATGTTAATGGATGGTTGTAGTTGTAATTGACAAAAAGTTAGTCTTTTTAAATTACCTGTTATTGTTACCTTTTGAGAGCGAAACCAACTAACCTTGTGGGTATTATTAATTGTTGAATTGTATATTATTAATTATATTCATACAACAGTTTGTAATTTGAATACAAACAATCTTGTAAATATTAATAGAAATTGTGACATCCGGTGACACTAAAAAGAGAACAACCATACAAGTTATCACCTATTTCGTGTTCATTTACAAATTACAACAATTTATTGTGTCAAATTTTTTGTATTGAACATTCAAACATTATCTGGTCGATCATGTTTTAAAAAACTCAATTTTATAATGCTAAATATTTTAATTTCTTTCTCAAGTATTTTTTTTACTTTGAATCAAAAGTTTCATCTTTTATTATTATTATTAGACTCTAATTAATACTATTCGAGATTATATTTCAACTATTTTAATATCCTTCCTACTGTTCCTACTGATATTATGATTTCAGTATTTGCTACTGTACGTATTTACATTTAAATCTAACCTTCATACCTCAGCTTACTTACGACATTACGACATTTCAATTCATATCAAAAATATGTAACGCCTCTCCGAATGGACTTTGAAGCTTATGCAAGACAAACCACAATATCCATCAAGGAATCAACTCCCTTCAGTTCCTAATATATTGCAAATTGCAGTCCATATCGTGGTTTTATTTCAAGAACGTTTACATAATTAGCCTTTAGGTTAACCATGTTTAAACGAAACTTGTCATGATAGAAGATATTTCTTTGTCTATACCATAAAGTCAGTCAATAATTTTAATCTATTTAATGAGGGCAGTAAATGATAGTGACCGAGACGTAGAAACTATGTAAATGTTGAAGCAGCAATTGTAAACCAAAAAATAACAATAAAACAGACTGTGACTAGTAAAAAGCCTTTGGAGCATATCCACTGCCTTTCATGATAAATTATGAAATTATACTTAGTACCTTGATTTTATATGATTTTTCACCATTCTTCATTTAATGTTAAACGAAGAGATAAAGGGGTGACAGTACAAGTGATTGCAAGCATTACATACATAGTTTTAAAAAGCAATAATTTTGGTAATTCTGTAGCTGTGACGTTTAGGCGTTCAATCATATTGATGGGTAGTGCGAGTGCTTACTTGAGTCACATCACTGGCTTGAGGTTGAACATTGACAACAGAAGTATTCCATCCAAGTTGTTGTTGTTGATTCTGTGGCTCAGACATCTTGGCAAAGCCTAGAAATACTT
>JAAOWG010000431.1:0-18722 GCA_036491945.1 Paranurophorus simplex
AGATGTTCCAGCCTGTGACCTGTGGGGTTTATCTATATGTATTTCTGTGGCATCGTCTTCTTACAAAAATTCCTTTTTTTAACTTTAGCACATTGCATTAAAATTCCTCATCTAATTGATTCACAATAATAAATAAATGAGATGAGTTTAAGACTTTTGAAACAGCATAATTCTACAACGACGTAATTATTTTGAATTTTGTATATCTGAAACAATAATAATATGCAAAGTACACATTATATTCTAAACCGATTAAGAATAGCAATTCGACGAGTAATATAGTTATGCAATGTTTTATTAAACCTCAGAACAGGTATTACACATTATATCTTTTTTGACTACTTTTTACTTATTTTTTGATCTTGCGAAATAAAATTCTGACAAAAAAGATTGTTGTCATTAATTATTTTCTGGTTCATGCTTTGCTTTGCTTTGTAAAAAAGAACAAAGAATAAAATAATCATGCTCAACTTGAAGTATTTAATAATGAAAAACAATAATGTATATTAATGCTGTTTCTAAAAATCCAAATTTTTTCATCCGCATATAGCAAAGCATATATCAAATAAAAAAATAAAACAAACTCCACTAATATAGAAAGTTGCAAGATTTTATTTGCAACATACATGATACATAATAGTTAGTTTATGTTATCGTTCAATTGCCATTACTGGTACTTTTCAACACTAATTATCTAGTCACAAATGCATCTAATGGATCAAAGTGATAACTTTCACCATGTTCCATCCAGTTGGCGATCAACCATTCTGCTTGTCCTTGGCGTTTAATTTGGAATTAAATTGAATTATATTTTTCGGCTGTTCGGTTTTTGTGGGACGGCATACAACATACTATGAATCCTACAAAGCAGTGATTTTAAGTACATATTTATTAACGTCCCTCACTAAGCTCTTACAAAGTATAGCAGATATATTTTCATTACAAGCTGTTCTTTTGCTTCCTGCATCCTGCATTAATAATACTAAACGGTTTAAGTACAGACTAAGTTAACAGAATGCGTTCAAAGTTTTTTGTCTCTTATTTTAATTAAAATGGTACAATACACCATACATATGCTGAGAGTAACCCCTGTTTTGAAATATGTAATTTCTAAGCGGGGGGCCAAGGCCTAATAAATACATAAATCGATTGATTGGTATTACCACACATTTCTTTAACTGAATTTCGTGTCTTGGCGAATGTAAGTATGTAACTAACCAATTAAATAACGATGCTAATGGATTGGATATTTGAGTTCCAATTTTCCCACTTTGCATTTGCATTAATTTGCAACAAAATGCTGTTACTTATGTAAAGCTAATATAATACTACTGATTGTTGACAACTTTATACAGCCATGTATTCAACGATTATTTGACAAACTGGGGAAAATTGTATCGTTACGTTGGTGGAAGTGGGAATCTGAATGAATTTCCAGCTCTTCTTATAGAGCTCATTTTGACATATTCTTTTTTTCAAGTTTGAATAAAAGTCTTTTTCATACATAGTTTTGATCTGGCTTTTCATTTTGGTTCAATGCCTTTAAAAAGTACTTTGGAGGATGTTAGAAAGTAAAAAGGATAAAATGCATCTAGGGTGAATAGGTTGAGTGAAGTAGTGTTAAACATCCTGGTTTTATTTCAGAATTTCATGCCTAAAGCCTCTTCAAAGAGAATTCTCTGTCACTGTTCCAAAGTTGAGCTAAGGAGAAAGTAAATTCTGTCGAGTGAATAATGCCGGCCATGTATTTTTAAGTAAGCCACTGGTAAAAAGAGAGTTGGTTTGTGAGAAAAATGAAAAAGGAAGAAGAAAAGCATATTGTACGGCAATGTTTTTATACGCTGACAGTTTCGTCATTCTTTGAGTTTGTCTTGAGTCACAGTTTCTACAGCTAACTCAACTTTAGTTTAGAAACTTTTTTTTGCGAATTTATCAATTTCTAAGTGAAGGAAGAGGGTATTATTAATGATGTTATATAAGCAGATTCTAAAGAGGAGGAACATAATTTTCTGTCCAATTCTTCGTAAATACAAAAATAACTAACTTTTTGTTGTTACAAACGTGATTAAATGTTATTCAAGATAATTTTTTTCATGTTCCTAAATATTATCGTTGCTCCGTCATCTGCTATGCTTATCTCAAAGAAATGTGTTTGTAACAATGAAATAAATAATACCAAGATATAATGTACTATGTAATAAACATTATAAAATGCATATACTAGATAGTATTTATAACTTAAGCCAAACTATTTATAGAAACATAAAAAAAATTACATTCAGATGATAATCAATCAGCAAAAATAAAATAAATAACCTAACCATTTTGAAATGAAAGACCAATTTCAGTATGTACAGTACTATATATATATATGTATTTGTATACATGTATAACTATTAATTGTTACCTTAATATAACAAATTATGAAGCGCTGTATAAGAAACCATCATCATAACGTACACTAGTGTTTTAATTTAAGCGAGAAATAATTAGTGCATTAGTAAATAAACAATTTTTATACTTTTTTCATGAGTAGATGTTGAATGACCATTCATTCATTCATGAGTAATTTGTCTTTGGTACTTTCATAACATTCAATTTACGTGACACGGGGTGGAAGTTGATGTTACTTACAGCAATGGAAACACAAAAATGTAATTATAAAATATTTGATGTCTTTGTTCAGAGACATTCATTTTTTTGACAAGACATTTGATTCTGTGACAGTTTAATCAACTTAGGAACAAAGCAAAGATTTTTATTTTGAAACATTTTATGTGATAAAAAAACTGCACATTGCTGAAAAAGCTTTCAAACAAAGAAACAACATTGGTTTTAATAAGTTAAAACCTTCGGTGAGCAGTTTCCAGACAAGGGTGAGGGGCTTGTAGGTGGTAAAATCTTTAGGTTTTCACTCTTGGAAAGGGTTTTATGAGGAGTAACGGTTAGCCTGATTGTTTCAACTTGAGAATTGCAGACTAAAAATATACGGAAAATTTCAAGGTAATGGTAATGTCACTTGCGTAAAGACAGACCGGTTGTTTAAGCTCTCGCTAGGTTTAAAAAAGTGTATTTTCCATTTATTGGTATACAAATTAAAGTAGACGGGTAGGCATAAAATTAGAGAGAGGGAGAACATAATGTTGTCACGAGCCGGTTATGGTTTCTTATTTCATGTCAGTCAATAACTATCAGCTATATTTTCTTTATTCGACATTTCAAAACTGACAACAAAGAATACTTTTTGTATGTATGTATAGCGTGATTTATTGCAACACTATGAATATAAATAGATTACAGAAAACCAATTGTAAACCGATATTGAGACGTTTTTACGCAAGTAGACCTACACGCCAATTCGTAGGAAGAATTATATATGATGTGGACTGATATTGAGATTGAGATCTGAAATAATTTTTACTTCAAATGGAGACACTTCCTCTCTGCTTTTATACACAAATCACTCGTCACCAGGAACATTAAACTCAACCACAAAATTCCCCAAAATTTTATCTTTCTACCTTCAATGGAATGAAACCGTACTAATTCAGAACTTGAATATTATGTAAATATTACAAAGTTTTAGATTTTACAATGTTCCAATCTTGATTTCATTCAAATTTTTGCTGCATTCAATTGAAAGAATTTTGATTTTTAGAATAATTAATCGATAATCGATAGTTGAATCTCATGCACTGCCTAATGAAGCCAACTGTTGTTTGACGAAAGCTAGCGAATTAATAAATAATTCAAGTTGAACCCTTTGAAGTACCAGGTTAAAAAATTCAAAATAATCAATAAGCATTAAACTTAAACAATAGTTGCATCAATGTATGTATTTTAGTAATCCACTTTCTCCTTATTCCATATTCTAGTGTTAGAGTTTCATTTCCTTTCATCTTATCTGAACTTCCTGGTTTTTGTCCAGACGCAAATGTTTAACTAAAATCGTTCACACACACACTTGCTTTCACTTTGATCCAGGTGGCTTCTCTTAAGTTGATGTGAAAGCTGACATGCAACTTTAACTCTCTGGTCTCTTGTGTTTTTGTCATTTGGTCCAATTTCAGACACTTCAACTACCCGACTTGTATAACTTTTCCACTTTAATCTAAACCCCAAAACGTAAAATGTAATTTTAATGTAAGAAGATCTTTTGAACATGGCATTCATATACATATATATTTTTGCTCTGCTATATCATTAAGTTTGATACGCCTGGTTACAGACAAGTGATGTCAGAATTGGTGAAATCTAACATTTTTAGCATTTGATGGAACAAACCAACAGTGGTCTTTAATGTTATTTCAATGAAATTATTTTTTCTTTAAGAGTAAACAAACCTTTCACTTCTCAGTGATATACTATATACGTAGATTTATATGTGAAGTATATGATATAGGAATAGTTGTACTTGTTAATGAGTGAGGTGGAATGATGTGCTTTCTTCTCATTTCCAAGAGCTGCTGAGTAGTTGATATTTGGAGTCACCTTTCTTCTCAACAAACAAGATCAAGTCACCTGTCCCTCTTCTTTAGTTGACTTTTGGTATAGAAAGCAAGTTTTCGCAAGAACAGCAATATTACGGTGATCCACTGCTTGCAATAGCACTTTTACTTCCAGTAATCAATCGCAGTCTCAGTAGAATTTGATCTGTAGGTGCCCGTTGAGAATTGATCAATTTACTTTCCACCACAATCGTTTTCTTACTTTTTTGTTACTCAACATTTACTTGTGCTTTCTACGGGAAGTGGGAAGAGATTATTTTTTGCTTCTCAGTTGTCACCACTGTCTATTGTATGGTATAATGCAATGACTGAATAAATATATTATGCTATTTCCTTATTGGTTCAATATAAATTCGGAACAAAATAAGTGTGAACTGACTTTTAGTAACAAAAGTTTCAAATAAGTTTTTTTAATGTTATTCTTTCACCTACTGTGAATACGGATAAAAGTAAACGATTGTTTTTGCAAGATTTGGGTAAAAATAAATTATACAGTATGCTATTGTCATAAATGTTTAATATTTAATTGCTGGATCTTCTCAATCCATGTTATTTCATATGAAATTATGCAGAACCTTCCAACCATTAAAGCATATTTTTCCAAAAGATTGACTCCTGTCGTCTACCAATTTACTTTTTGGGGAGAAATTTATCCTATTTTATTACGACTTTTGTTTTATTTATGTAAATGAAACCTCCGGTTTCTGCTCCTTATTGTCATAATAAATCATCTGAAAAAGATGGAAAAGTGAAAAGGTTTTCGTCTATTCAGTATCAATTTTCATCAGATTTTTCCAAGCCCTGAGGCTCGTTCCATAAATTTTCTTGTGCCTACAAGTGACGTTGAATAACTTTTTCGATCTCTGTAACCTTGCAGATGGCAACCAGTGACAAAGTACATTTCTAAACTAAACTTTATAGTTCTTAGGCTTCCCTCAGCAGGCCCCTAAGTTGTGAGTGTTATAAAAAACCAAACGATTTTTATTTTGCATCGATCTCTCCCTGCGAATGTAACTTGTATGCAATAAATCACATAGCAGAACTTATAAAGAAGGATAGCAGTGAAAGTGAAAACTTGGATAAAGTGGGATTTACTCGATTGTTAATATCTACTAAACCATCACCTCAGATTGTCGCCTTACAATTTGGCAAAAGTTGGCACATATTTATCACTATACATATATTTATAAACATGTATAACTATTAATTGTTTGTGAACAAATTATGAAGCGCTGTATCCTCCTGACTATTCCTGGCTGGTGTTTCCCCAACAGCAGTTTCAACTGTCATTTATTCGTTGTTTTCAATTAAAAGTTTCATATGCTATTTTAATGAATAAGAATTTTATTTTATTTGGACAAGTTTTATGTATTACTTTTCAAAACCAAAGAATAGACATTTTGATTAACCCTTTCACCTGGAGGCAAGAGGTTATATTTTTGTGGTTATCTGCGGACCAGAACATAGGGAATTAAGGAAACGAAAACGTTATGTTTTTCGTAGGAAGGAACAAAAAAGTAAAGTCAACAAGAGATCTTAAGTACTATCCAAATATTATTTCCTATTTACGACGCACTTGAATTTGGACTAGTGCAACAAAAGGTTTATCATTCAACGTTAGTTCTGTTGTGTTTTATTTTTCGAAGATAAGATGATTACAGGTCGTCATCATCAAAGTATAAAATAATCTAGGTACACTTAAATTCTCTTTATTATTCTATCTGTGGATCAACAATAGTTGAACGAATTTCTGGAAATAAATGAAAATCTAAAAATACATTATATCCTGCCCAATATGTATGTATGTGTATTCTGACACGATGAAAACATTTTCATATGCAGCTGATGTGAAAGTTTCAAAAGCTGAAATGGCTGTGAAAAATTTAAGAAACGGTACCTTTAATCTTATTTCTAGTAAAAGGACTTTTTCTTCCGATAGAATCAGTAGTAGTATAAACAACAGATGCAGACATTCTCGTGAGTAAAAACGACGAACCACAGGTTTAGGGAAACTTGCTGGTAGAAAAAGAGTTGAACCATATAGACATACATTTATCAGCAAGGTTGAACGAAAAGTTGTGTGAAAGTAAAGTAAATACATATATAGTCATTGAGAGATATTACTGTCAAACTAATAGTACCTGTTCAACCGTTCATGGTTCCTCAAGTTTCTAAAATTGTCTGAAAATAAGTCCAGAAGCAGCAAAACCCTGTTGAGATATAATGATGTCTTGTGCTTTTGTTGTCAGGCCATCAATTCTTACCTTATTTTTTTCAATGGTGGTGAAGGTAAAGCACTTCTAAGAATGAATTAGACCTTTTCCTTATATAGATAGTTGGGTTACAAATTTTGAAAATCATGTTCCTCTTGAAAAACTCTAAACTAAAGAAATGATTTGTCTTTTCCATAATTTTATACTCTGGAATAAAAGTAAGAGAAATGATGGTGGTGTATTGTCACATGAATGGCGAAATCATTATTACCAATAATGACCAACAGCTTGATTATAAGAACGTAAATACTTACATTTTACATTAAATTATATCTCTACATAGATTACTCAATAATACAAAGCATTCAAAATTACAAAGCATCTGGCAATGTTATTTTGTCGAATAATTAAATTCAAGCAACTTTGTTTTTAGGCAAAACCTGTGAAGTGTACAAAAGCTACGCTCCGCCTCGTACTGACTCTCGGGGGCTTTTAAACTTTTCCTATGTTATATTTTACTTTAGTTGAATTGAAATTCCATCTCAACGAATAATTCTAAAAACAACGAAACGGAAATTTTTGATGTGCAACAAAAGTTTATAGAATCATTTCAAAGTCAAGACACGTTAAAGGAACAAAAAAACTATAGATGACAGATGATGATTACCTTTGGATTCAAATAAAAAGTGCGAAAAATGCTTCTGAAATGTCAAAAATTGAATTCGTTCTCACGTTTTAAAATTTATTGTACGCTGCGTTGGATTAGGTTGCAATTGGTGAATAATGTCGCATCTTAATATGGATAAGAGGCAGCCATATATTTAGTTTCAATTTGCTTCTTTTGTTGAGTTTTTATGAAATTCGATAGTTAGAGAAAGCCGAGGTCGAATAAATAAAACCTCCAAAATTTGTTATTCGTGTCTCATATTTACTCATTCAATTATTGACAGGGAGAAAGCAATGGCGAACGAGCAAATGAAAACGAAATGCATCACTACTAGCAGCTTATAAATATGCTATCTAAACTAATGGTGAATTTATCCACTAGGGAGTTGAATAGTCAAATCTTCAAAGAGCATTTGTAAAGATGGGCAACCGAGTGTTGGTCAAGTTTACTATCCTCGGGGTTTTGGTTGAAAATATAATTTTGAACTTTGAACTATTTTTTGTATACGTGTCTGCATTTCCAAATTCTATTGATCAGCTTTTGACGTTGTTGAATGAATTATTACTTTTATTGAGGTTGTTCCTTGTGAATATATGTATGTATGTATACATATGTTAAATATAAAGTTTTAGTTTCATTAATTCAAATAACACGTTCCAAATATAATGTTCAATGAAATATAAACGATCTCCTAATTTTTACACTAAACGAAGATTATTATTCAGTTGGTAATTTTATTTCTGTACTACTCAGCAGTGTAAATACATGTATGTAGCTTTACGCTACATTTTTCGTCCATCAGTTTATAGGATAAGTTGGGAGAGACCTTCGAATTTTTGAATTCTCTTTTAACCAATGTTATATGCAGTAATACTAATACTGTTTAATATATAAGACAATTAAATCGCTTTGAGAGGAACCACAAGAATGAAGGAAAGAAAATAAATTATTATATATATTGGTCAAAATATTCCTCTAGTTTTAGTATTTGCTTATGCTAATATGCTAATATCTATTCCGCATTCAGGTTACAACAACATTAGTACACGATAGGATTGTACTTTAACTATTTTTACCTTAAATTAGTGGCAAGCAATATTTTCTGTTAAATAAATTAGCCTTATCGAATTGCAATTCAACTAGTAAATACTTTAGGTGACTAGAAATGCTTAAAAATACATTTGCTGACTCCAAGTTTATAATTCAGTTGATTTTCTGACATTGCAATTTTTTAAAAACTTTTATCGCTTTGATAGATTTATGTATTAAATTGTAAACCAAATTCACATTTTTATTTCGTAAATGCACTTAGTAAATTGATCATTTATGTAATACTACGTCAAGAGAGAATTTTTCGTATGGATACATGCACGCGTATGCCACGATTTTTGCAGAAATATGTTTCGACACAAGGCCAACTTTGTGAAATTGAAATGTAAACACGGTTTTGAAGTTTGATAGTCAAGTTTAATATTTTTAAATAAATGCTACTGCCCTCGTTGTGTCTTGCATGATGGAAAGACTAAGTTGCTTCCATGTTGATTTGTTCATGGATAAAGTGTTTAATTTAACTTTGTTACATAATTACACTAGTCTTTGCACAATAAGTTTTTAGACTAAATATTACAGTGCTATGTTATTGTGAAGTGCTCTCAACGCTGATTCTAATATAGTCAAAGTGAGAAATGAGATATCCACGGAAAGCTCCTGAATCCCATTGCAATGTAGTAGTGACGGAGCAAGGAAACTTTGGCATTACAAAATGTAATACAAGTGACTTTGAATAGGTGAAAGTTGGTCTTGACTTGTCATTACTTCAGTTTTATGGCAAATCCTCAAACCTCATTACCGGGAATGAGAGTATATACCCAGCATTACACAACTTCCATTTCCCATCGTGGAAACTCTTTTGTAATAATGGTGAAAGCACATGCTTGACTTGTATAAGCGATGCTTAACATGATTCCTCTTTAGCTAATCATCCATTTTGCTCATGAAACACACCAAGCTATTATAAGTACCAACATATGCGTTCTTCCATAATGGAAAAAAGTTTCGCTCTTTTTTCTCCAACTTAAAGGCATGTAATAATAATAGAGGGTTGCTTATTAATTTTTTCTAAAATAAGTTAAGTCACAATTATTTGTCAATTCGGGCAACTAATCAGTTTGATTACTACAGCCAGAAATGCCGTAATGTATGTAGTACGTTCTCCAACTTACTTGTTATATTTGTTTTCCTTCAAGCAATAACTTGTTCAAATCAGGCATTCATGCAAATTTAATAATGTGCATAAATATGTAGAAAGAGTAGAAACATACATATGTGGATATTTATGTACTTCCATTTATAATCTACAAACGTTAACAAACCAGTTGTATTTAATATCCTATTCTCTACTA
This sequence comes from Paranurophorus simplex, assembly GCA_036491945.1. NCBI lineage: Eukaryota > Metazoa > Arthropoda > Collembola > Entomobryomorpha > Isotomidae > Paranurophorus > Paranurophorus simplex. Next base: position 9,791 of record JAAOWG010000431.1, read on the forward strand.
TGATAAGCAATCTATAATTACATACATATTTTGTGTTTTTGCAGGAGTCGAGGGAGGTCCAAATGAGCGAAGACTACTTCAAAATTTATTACTAACATATAACAATTTAGAAAGACCAGTAGCTGTTGAAAATGAAACTCTTCAAGTCAGTTTTGGCCTTACACTGATGCAAATAATTGATGTGGTAAGCACTTATGTTCATCAGTTTATCCTTTAATTAGGGATAAGCATACGTATATGGTTTCCATAATATTTTATATTTGAACATAGTAGGTGGTTTATTCATCAATTTGAAGATTTTCGCAAATTACATAAATAGTAGTTTAGTACATATGTATGTACATAACTTGGTTACATACTCATCAGTTTACCTATATGCCTTTCCTTACATGGAACATAAGATAAAAGCTCTTTTTACATTTAAATCAAGGAGTACCTGATACATAAGAAATTTGAATCTTTAAAACACGTTTTCAACTATCATCTTGTGTCAATATTTGAGGTTCGGTTTGAGGAATTAATATTCGATTCAAGGTATAAAATCATATTTATTTTTCTAGATTGCATCTATGTCTTTTGAAAGAATATCTTGATGGGAAAAATATTTATTTGCATATTATTCATACTGTATTTGCATTTCCCTACTCACAAAGCTCTCAATCCTTTAAAGTGATGGTGAAAGGTGTTCGTTTCTAAACTTGTTAACCCTATAAAATCAAATGGGACATTAAAAGCTTGATACTGACATTGAATTTAAATCCGAATTTTTGTATTCAAAGTTAATTTAATGTAAAGGATTTTCGTACCCAGGAAAACGGTTCGGGTTTCCTCTTAAACCTGTCACGAATATATTTATGTACTATACTACATATGTGCATATGTATACATAAATACATATTTATATAGATTATTATTTCTAGCATAATGTGTACCTGTTCAACTTAAAATTTGAACTAAACTTTCAGGACGAAAAAGATCAGGTATTGACAGCAAACATTTGGCTTAACTTGGAGTGGAGCGACTATAATTTAAGATGGAACTCAAGTGAATATGGGGGAGTGGATAATATACGAATACATCCATCAAAATTATGGAAACCGGACATACTAATGTATAATAGGTGAGCAAAAAATCATTAGTCTTTATTATAAAATTAATAATAAGCGAGTGTATTTACACAAAATTCAGAGTGAAATTGTTGTCTAGTCTGACGTTTTATATCCATTATTCTTCTGAAGAAGCAGACAGGTATAAAGGTATTTTAAGCATAATATGAGAAAGTATTCTCAAGTACACGAGGAAGGAAACTCAACGATAAATTATCAAAAAATCTGTGGTGAGCTGGCTGTTGTGCAACGCTGAATTGAATCCTGTTTATGTTAAAGGCCTTTGAGCCCGAACCATCCAGTTTTGAATTAAGTTTAAAAAGAGTTGGATGGTGAAAGTGTGTATTGAATACCTAACGTTTTCGTTCTGTTCTCGTCTAACCAAAAGATTCTCTAGATAATTTAAGCTGTCGGAAGATAAAATTACGAGGCATGATTTATCTTAGGTCTATATGTTCCAGTCCCATCGGAGCATTTTTATTTCAATGAAAAATTAATTCCACCGTAAACCATTCAATTTTCAATTATTTCGTATATAAATACATATATACATTATATTGTACAAATTTATTATATATAATTAACATATTATTAACATATGCATGAACATTATTAACATAATGAAATAAATATGTAGTACACACAGTTCACACAAATTAATCTGGTCAAATGATCTTAAATTAAACGGTGCACCATTTGAAATTAATATTTATAAACTTATCCTTGTTCTTCCAATTTATATAAAGAAAGACTGAAGTTTGAAGAGAAAAGAGTGGTCTAGTTTGATTTATGCAGTAAATAGAATTCTAATGAATAAATTGCACTCCTTCTTCTGTGGGGTCGTTTTCTGGTATCGTAGCAGATTTTATTTTTTTTAGATTCAATTATGCATTTACATGACGGCAGAAAGGCAGTTGATACATTCATCATCATCATCAATCAAGCAGAAGTTCCTATTTCACTTCATAAGAAAAGAGTTGACTGTTTTATAGTCAGTCTTTTCCGACGTTTCTCATTCTTGATCCAGCAAAGTTGACAATACAAAATGAACTCAGATTGGATTTAGTGTCTTCACATTAATTTGTCAGGCTAACTTTTTAATGGAAGGCCGTCTTCTTGATGGATGAAAGAACAAGTACCATAGAGCCAGCTTGTCTTGCTCAATCTAGCCTTAGCCCCACCCCACCCCTTTCAACATTTTTTGCTTAACAAATCTTTTGAAAATAATAATATAGTTTGTCAAGTGAAAAGGGATGTACAAAATTCCTATATATGTACAAATAACCTAATTTATGATGTATAGTGCGGTTGAAGGATTTGATGGAACCTTTGCAACGAATGTGGTTGTCAAAAGCAATGGTAGCTGCTTATACGTGCCACCAGGAATTTCCAAAAGTACATGTAAAATTGACATCACTTGGTTTCCTTTCGATGATCAACTATGTGATATAAAGGTATGAAATTTATTGTAAAGTGAAAATTCATCAATCATCATTGAGCTTTATTTCAAGTTTAACTTTTGAAACTTTGATTTCTAGTACGGGAGTTGGACTTATGATGGGTTGGTTTTAATTCATGAAATTCATTAATTAATTTGAATTAATTAATTGAATTTCAATTTCAGGTTACAGGTCTGTAAGATTTGCATGAAGTTATACTTTAGCTGATGAAAGTCAGGTAATGAGCTTTTAATTAATATGAATTTAATAGGTGGACTTGAACATGAAAGATGATGCCGGAGGGGATCTAACAAGCTATATTACTAACGGAGAATGGGAGCTTATTGGTAAATTTTAAAATATAAGCTCCTAGTGAAAGTGCATTCTGTTGATGATTTGGTTTTATGTAGGAATGCCAGGGAAAAAAAACGTGCAGTTCTACGCTTGTTGTGTCGAACCTTATGTTGATATCACGTTTACCATCCATGTTCGAAGACGAACTCTATATTATTTTTTTAACTTGATAGTCCCATGTGTTCTTATATCGTCAATGGCGTTATTAGGGTTTACACTTCCTCCAGATTCGGGGGAGAAACTAACGTTGGGTACGTAATTTTTAAATAACAATTTAATTAAAAAATTAATTGCAACATAATGGACTTGATACAAATAATCGAGATGAATCACAGTAAAATGGAACTTGAACAAAATTACTAAACGTTTTGAATGCGATTCAAGTATGAAAGCAGATGTGTGAAAATGAATGAACATAAACGCCAACACGAGACTAGGAATTATTGTTTAGTTAAATACATCAGCGGAATATTAGGAGTACGGGCTCAGGGCTTTTGTAGCAACTTTGTCGAAAGAAAGACTTCTTATTCATTCTATGTACATATTTCGGTTACAACGATGGATAGGAAAAGAAATCTCAAAATTTTGAAAAGCATTTTAGATAGCATAAAATTGAAATCTAGTACCTGGGTAAGTACACGAAAATTAATGAGGATTTCATTACGCTGTGAAATAATTTAAATGCCTCGTGAATAAGTGAGTAGGATAATCTTGGCAAAAAACTATTACTTCAAAGTTTAGTAAAACTCTTTTACTTAACCAAAAGAATACTACTGTGGCTCCCATTTTATCTCCAACAAGGGACTAATACTTTGCAAAACTCATTTCACAAGCAGTAAAAGTAAACCTTTAGTCCAAACTTCTATTATTATAGGATCATTACCTGGGTACAAAATCAATAGTTCCATCTAATTATAAATATCTTTAGTTTCAAAGAAAAAAGTTGGTTATTGATTATTAGAAAGTAAGTTGTACCGAGATTCATTTGATTTAATTATTTCAAGAAATATTATTGCTTTCCCCATCTTCTGCTCCATTTATTTGATTATTTTCTTTGGAAATTTTGATTTCAAAGTTTCATATTGAATCTTTAGTAAATAGTAACAAAGTAAATATTAGTATGAATTGCAATGAAAAATCATGTAACTAATTTTTCCGTATTTGGGGGAATTCTTCTATTCGACGTGCAAAATTCCAGGGGTCACTATATTACTAAGGTATTGTAACAGAACAGTTTTGATTGCTTGAAACGATGGTGTTTTATTTCTAAAACTTTACTCAGCCTCACCGTATTCTTAAACATTGTCGCGGAGACTATGCCTTCTACCAGCGAGGCCGTGCCCTTGATAGGTAACTATAAAATGCAATCAAGGGCCAAATCACTTAAAATACATAGTTGGTCTGGATCCATGAATGAATCTAAAATGATTCAACTTTAAATAGTTTTATCTTTTGTTTTTGACCCACTCACATTTTTGTACTAATTAAGTATTGCTATCCCAAATAACAAACAACTGATTTAGTTTTATTTTAGAAATATGGTTTCATATTCACATAACCCACTACTCGCCTATTGATTAAAATTTGATACTAGAGATGGTTCAGTTCATTCATTTGTTTTTTGTTGTCATCCTTCAGAAACTTCCATCTTTTGCATTAGTATATATTTCATGTCATCGGCTTATATCGCAGATGAAACTAATTTCCTTTGAGCTAAATAAATAAATATTTACCTAAATAATAAAACACCCTCGTTTCTTATAATATATACATAGATTTGACGAATTAGTACGAAGCGAAGGTGATTTATTTCTAAAATTTACTTACAATTAGCCTCACAGTTTTCCTCAATTTGGTTGCTGAAACGCTTCCGTAAGTTAATGTCAGTTTTTTGTTTTTATTTCGTTAATCGATAACCTCAAATATCAATCAATCTGGGTTTTTTACAGTCAAGTGTCTGATGCCATACCTTTGTTAGGTACATATTGTCAATCATTTCCGTTCTTTTGTTATGTAAAAACGTCCATTGCAACTTCATATAGCCCGAGTCAGGGAGTATGATAATCTCTTTTATTAATGAAGCTACAATCAATCGCTTTTTAATTATTTTCAAAATTGGTTGTTGTATATATCTCTTTTTATGTTACAAAACCTAACCTACATATGTAACATAACCTAACATCCCAAAAATTAAAAATCCCAAAATTTTGTTTTTGATACATAGTTTTCAAAAATTTGTGTTGGCCTACCCACCATTCCAAACTGACCCCAATCAACCTGAATCATGTTCTGAAAATATATTCCTACAACCTTAAGTCTGACAAAACCTAAAAATAAAAAAATAATTGTCGGATCAAGGGTCCCCCCTAGTGATTTTTTAGCCGAAAAACTTTTGACAACCCCCACCAGTCACTGGGTGCATCGACCTGGTCCATCTGAGAACTCGATTCCTAGCTTGACCTAATATGTATTAGTACAAAAATCCGATCACCCGTTGGTGAGTTATCGTATTATCAGACAGATAGACATAATAGTTCCATAAGCCCTGACTCGGGCTAAAAAATTGATTTCTTGTCAGTTTATTCTTGTTATTTGTAAGATGTAACTTTATGTATCGCTTAACTAATCCAATTGCTTACTTTAACTGCACTTTTATGTAAATGACCATTATTTACAACGTGCATCTCAAATTTTAAGCTTTGATTTTGACATAAAATAAAATTTGCAACATTTCATATCTCTTGTTATTTAAGTATGTAATTATAGATTTCTGTATATGTACTTTATATCTAACTATTTTAGGCTATAGTCTGCGTTTCAAAAATTTTTAAACTTTTAATGTACGGTTGTGCTTTATTTTTTTCTGATTACTGTGATCTCGTTTTAAATATTTGACACTGACATATCTAAATAACTCATTTCACAATCTTGACAAATAATAATTATTATTCTTTATACAAATATAATTATCATGAATTGTATTTATTATTTATGTATATACATGTGTTGATTTATTTTAATATCATTCCAACAATCACAAACTCTTTGAAATTGCAGGAATTACGATATTACTTGCATTAACAGTATTCTCATTATTGATGGCTGAAATACTACCTCGTACATCTGATGCATTACCTTTACTAGGTACTATATAAAGTTGTAGACGCTAAAAATTTTAATTTGACAATAATAAGTAATGATGCCACGCCCACGCACTTATTTTATGCCACCTAACAATACGCCATATATTACTTTGTCATGTTAGGTATCTTATATGTAAATATAAGTAAGTTTGTCTTTGTCTTCAACAGGTACATAATGTAATGGCTTTTTATTTTAATCTGATCTGAGTTGCCAATTATGACGGCGGTACTCAAGATAATTAATATTTTGCCAGCACATATTCATTATTATGTACATATCAGTATACGCATAAATATAATAAAGCAAATATTTTTAATCTTTTATGGAAAGCAAGCCAGGGCCAACAAAGAACAACAAAGTTGTTGTTTCAGAGATTTTTAAATGAGAATATTTTTTTTGGTAAATGGTCCCAAGCGTGTAATTTATTATCTCCTCAATTGCAGACTCTCTAATCCAATAATCTCATTTTTTACATCCTTTCCTCCTAATTCTCCTAAATACATATTGCTCTTATCAATTCACATATTCCGTATTCTTCAATTAGTATGAGGAAAAGTTTCATGAATAGGAATTACATGGTTTAGTGTATGGAATGTCTACAAACTAGAGATGATAACACATAGAGTTGTAATTACAACTCCACAAAGATCTTGCAATATTTTGTGATGTATTATAATTCAATATTTTAATATTTATTTTAATCAAATAAAATTTTAATACAAAAAATTATTTACAACTGGAATTTTGAAATTTTAGTTAACTGATTTTTTAAACAAATGTATATTTTATAATAATAAATTTGAACAGAGAACTGCGTCCAATTTTTACGTGACGCCAATTAAGTAATTAATAATAAGTTTGTTGATTAATCACATCAACTATAATGTATATTTGACAACGTACCGAGTGGGTCAAGAGCATTTTGAAGTGTAAACTTTCTACTATTCTACTTTCCTTTTTTAAACAATGATTTTATGAGACTACAGGCCAACTATGTCTGTTTTAATTTTTGCTCAATATTTTTTAAACCGGAATGATCAATTTGTCTTGTACACTATATATATTTATGTATATAAATACAAAATTATAGTGCCGTGTTTTCATTTTGAGTTTTGGATTAATTTTTTGACATGTTTTGTCTAAACGTTAAATGTGTCGGCCGAATATTGTAAAAATCCACACAACTTTTGAATGCTACACAAAGATGATTTTTGATTTTTGCTTCAGTTTTGTGACAAGCTGCCTCAGTGCACGTCTTTTTGTAAATGTTCTTCATGCTATAGAGATAAAATAGGGAAATGTGTGATATATATACAGTAAGTGATTATAATCTTACTTTTAACTTTCACTAGACAATTAGATTGTGTAATATGCAAGATGTTGCTTTCCTTTCTGTAAATTTCAACAAAGTTGTCCATACTTTGTCGCGAGTTGTACACAATTTCTTCATATCTATGTAGATGGTTTAATCAAGTTAATCTCCTCCCTCTTTTTTTACTTTTCATACTCATACTCCATAGTTATCATAATAGATACACAATATACACATAGTTAATATTACTTAACCAATGACTAAGGGATTCGTATACAACACACAATCATCTCAAAGAAACTGAAACTTTGCATGCTCTTAATGCTTTGCTGATTAAAACGTATTGGCTAATAATTCATCAAATACCGCATGCAGAATGTGAAATATTTATCCATGTATGTATTTCAAGTGGACGTATGTATGTAAGTACATCTACTTAAGAGATCGTTATAGTTTTTGCCTGGCTTATATAGTGCTTTTTTGTTGTCCTTATTAAATGTTGGACTGCAAAATTTAGGAGGAATTGATTAACTCCACAACAACTTTGTTTACTGTTTTAATAGGAACTTACTTCAATTGTATCATGTTCATGGTAGCTTCTTCGGTGGTTCTAACAGTTGTGGTTTTAAACTACCATCATCGCACAGCCTATATGCATGAGATGCCCCCGTGGGTAAGTTATATAAACAACTAATTAACAATTTTATTTGATCAATTTGACAATATTTCATTCAAGTAAATTAATAAAAAACTTTCTCATCGTCACAGAATAGTATGCAAGCGTGTGCATATGTATGTATGTATGTTTACCTATTTATATGTAAATATACATATACAATACAGAAAACTCAAATCAGATATACAATCTATTTACTTCTTTTATTATTGTTTCTGACAAAAGAACCGATTTTTATTTCACATTAAAATGTTTTTTTTCCTTAATACATTCTTCACGTTTAACAACATAAAACGAATAATATTCTACAAGTATTATTGTGATTTCATGATTCAACTCATTTTTTTCAATGTTGATTGTAGCCTTAGCAAATTGAGAAATTGAACCAATTTGATGGAGAAAATCCCTCTATCTCCTCGCTTATTTATTTAATTTACATACAGCTTAACGTGTTTAACAAAACTTTCCTTCGTGTACATTTGGCATTTAATCAATAATGTTTTAAGAGGCTTATTCATCTTTCTCCTCGTGATTCTGCTTCATTTGTTGAATCGTAGCATCTGTTGCGTCAATTACAGTACGTAGACAGATGCGTACCTCAACCACACTGACAGACAGTCAGCATTGTGTGTATCATTCATTCTTCTATGTACTTAAGTATTTCAGTATTTGGTAAAGTTTAATTTAATCAGGTAAAATACCTAGTATACTATAATACAGATAAAATCAACTTTATTATTACTTCAACTCTTCTAAAAAATTACCGTTATATTACTAAATACAAGTACATATACTTAACCTTTTGGATACCAAGTAACTAAGAATATTTTTATCACTAAGTCCCAATTTTATAATTAAATAATTATAATTGGAGACTTAATAAGTGCCAAATGCATGAGCA
>JAAOWG010000432.1:0-18648 GCA_036491945.1 Paranurophorus simplex
ACAATAAAGAATACAATACAGAAATCTGCACCTCTTATGAAAAATACAGTGTATTTGTACTTGTATTCTTTACAAAATACAAGTACAAGTACAAATACAACTATTCTGAACCTCTCTAATGAATCAAAATATGTCCTTAAATACCGTCACTCACAATCAAATTGGAAATTCTTCAGTTAAAAGGCTGATCCGGATTGACCTGAATTTTTTTTTATAAATACCCTCTGGGATACTGAGTATAATGGTGAAAACCGTTTTGCGCGGAAACGCTCCGTTCCGACCCTATTGGGTTTCAAAGTTGCAAAATCAAAAGGGGGGACCCTTGGATATAAATTCTTTTTTGAAAAAAATCACGCTCAAGTTAACAAAATTTTTTCTACTGAAAAAACCTAATCGCTTCGCTCGCTAATAACGAGAAATACCCCACCCGACGTAATTCACCCTTTTACAATTTATTTCACCTTTTCCATCAAAGCTAACCTGCTCGCTTCGCTCGCTAATGACCAGAAATACTCCACCCTGACTAATTCACACTTTTTGATGACATTTTCAAACAATCTTCAAAAAAATTATCAAAAAAACAGAATTTCCCCCCAAAATAATTTTTATAACCAAGGGTCCCCCCTTGTGATTTCCTCCACATCTGTGGCTGCTGCAGCCAAGAAATTAAACGTAAATGAACACTATTTGCAAAAACTTAAACTCCACACAATGGGGATTAAAGCATATACAAAAAAATCGGCAGCAAAACATACCGAAGCTCAAAAAAAAAATTAAAGAAAGGCTGCCTAAACTCCACAACAAAATCCTTCCAAAAATTGTGGTCATTGATGACGAATCCTACGTCCTTCAAGACCCTAAGGAAACCCCAGGAAGGCAATTTTTTCATGCCAAAGATCCTTCCAAAGTTAAAACTAAAGAAAAAATAAAATGTGTGTCAAAATTCCCCAAGAAATTTCTTGTTTGGCAAGCATTGTACCAATTTAGCCATGTTTCTGAGCCTTATGAAGGCTGCATGAACTCAGAAACATCTTTAAGGGAATGTGTGATTGGCCGTTTGATACCCTTTATTAAGAAGTATCACGAAATAAAAAATGTGATTTTTTGGCCAGACCTTGCGACCATCCACTACGCAAACAAAATAAAAGGGGAAATTGAGAAAAATATCAAAATGGTACTTAAGGATGAAAATCCTCCAAATGTCCCTCATCTTCGCCCAATCGAAAGGTTTTGAGCGTTATGCAAAAAGGTACGTATTCCAAACTTCAAAAAACACCTAACACCTTAAGAAAATTCTGATTCCAATGGAAGAAAATAAGCCAAGAAGTTGCCAAGTCTTCTGGAGTAGCACTTATGGATGCTGTTAAGTAAAATATTGAATACGAAATGATGAATGGAGTAAAATCCAGTTTGTTTGGTAAATCTTAAAGGCAGATAAATTATGCTTATCCTGGAATAAAATCAGATTTTTAGACTCGTTTTCAAAAAAGTTATCGCCTCAATACAAAGTGATCGGGTATTTAGTACGAGCTCTCTAAATGGATGGATTTGAATCTTGAAATAAAGTATGAGATTTTTCTTTGTGTGGTGGTTGGTTAAGGTTAGGTTAGGTTTTCGAATAGAAAAGGCTTATCTAGTTAACCCCCACTGATTTAAAAAAAAGTATTCCCTGACTCGGGCTATATGGAGTTGCACTGGAAGTTTTTTTGTAGAAAACCAAAAAATTCATAGTATTTAGTATTTAGCAAATCGCTCACAATTTATTTATCAAAACTTATCCTACACATTTTAATCATGGACAATAAATAATTCTAAGGGCAGATATTTGATTACACTTGTGCAAATAAAAGGCAAAATATGAGTTTAGAATCTTTCTCAAAGTGGCTATTCGAAAGTTAGGCGAAAGTAAGTACAACAACATATGGAAAAAAAATCAAACACCGCTGTCTTATTCTTATAAAAATACAAATCATCACATCCAAATTTCTGCTCGATCAAGACGATCTCGAACTCTCGTAAGTTCCTGTGTCATTTCCGTTGAAGGGGCGTCAAATCGAGATGAAAACTCGACAATCATTGTGCAAATCAGTCCTTTACAATATTCAAGAAGATCAGGTCTATAAACAACGTCAAAAAGGGCAATTATAGTAATAATTAAATGAATGGGACATTTATAAACATAAAGGGTTTGCTTGTACCTTGTAGATAATGTAGTTCTAAGATCCAATTCCTGTCGAGTTAAAGAATCTACCATAGTCATGATAACTCGGGCAATTTGTAAGTCCCCTGGAGCTACTGAACGGCCACGCAAGTTAATCCAAAATCTAATAATAATCAGCAATATTATAATTCAAGCGGATAACAATTTTAACTAATATCTTACGTTTCATAAATAGCCAACAAATCCGAGAAATTTAATCCAACTTCTAACATGGTTTTAAACACCCAAGTAACATCTTCAGCATCAAGCGGCTTCATAGTTTCCAAATGGTCAATCAAAAACTCTATTTAAATAAAATTTAGCTGTTACATTAATTATTTGGATAGAAATTAATGTTTTTTGCATACCAATAGGAAAGAAAGTGGGGGACGTTTTATATTTACGGCCTAAGGTGACTACTTTTCTACGAATTGTTTGCATTTGAGATTGGATGGACCGAGGAGCGCCAGGAAGCGACGATAATTCTAATAAATAAGAAGTGAGTAGAGTCATTAAAAAATCAGCACAACACCCCCCAAGTTATATTCAAAAAATGCAAAAAAAAAATAATAAAATACCTTCGTCAATTATTTCCGACCAAACCGACTCGATAATTTGTTTATCGCCGTGACCAGCGGAATAAAATATTGCTAATTTTGCATCATTCATCTTAAATGGTTGAGCAAAGTCCGTATAAAGCTAGAGAAACAGGTGTAAAATATTAGTTGATGGAAAACCAGAGTTTTTAAAATGCAACAACTTACAGTCGTAATACTCAAAAGCTGTGAATTAAGTCTAGTATAAGCGTCTTGCAACATTTTAATCTCCTCATCGTATGCACGTGAGTTCAAGAGGATGTTAAGCCTAGCGTTAATTGTATCTAAAATGTTCTTTTGAATTTGAGCGACCTCAACTTTATCTTCCAATGTTTCCAAAAATTCACCACGCCGGGAGCAACTTTTTGAACAAATAATCGCTCGGGACATATATTCAAGCCTTTGCTGAAGGTTCAGACCGGTTCTACAGATTAAATACATAGATAATTAATAAAGCGATTAAAATGCATCGTACGTAGTAGATTCTGCTAATTTCGACAGAATTTGTGCGGCAGCTGAATGGTTTTGATTCATTTCGTGATGTCTCCATAACAAATCGAGGACACGGGTATCATTTGACGAAATTCCACCACAAACACCGCCGGTCCATTTTCCTGACACTACTGCATCCGCAGCTCTTTGAAGAAAAGAGTCTAAATATGGATGTTTGATCTCCAAGAGTCTATCAAACTGCTTATTATCAAGTAACCAGTTATATAATGAAATATGAAACACTTCATCATCTGATGCTAGAACAGCACGAATAGTTTCTTCAGCACACAATTGAGCTGTTTGTTGAGACATTTTTTCTTCAGTACTTCTCAACAAAGGAGACTGGCTTGATGCAGCTATATGAACATAGTTGTTCAGTAGATCGAATACAATTCTATAAATTTCTACACGGGATTGATACGCTTGCATTCCAACAGTATCATTGCTTGGGGTCATGGTCTTTAGTACACTAAGTGCAACTTTGTCCCGGTCTGCTGCTCTTGCAGCAGAGACACAGAGACGAACTGCTCCAACAGGAAAACCCAGGTCTGCATATTGTTTACACAAGTTCCTAATATTTATTCGACCGTGACCACAGATTTTTTCTGAAAAATAAATAAATCTTTGAAATAATCTATGCATTATTGTAATAGAATTATGAAAGATGTCTAACCAGCAAGAACCAGAGACTCTTTTAAAAGTAATTCTTTTTCTTGTTTATCCGTTGTGTTTTTCACTTTTGACAGGATTTCTGCAACTTTGGAACCGATGGCGTCTTCACTTTTGAATAGTGTAGGACAAACATCTCTTAATCTCAAACTTATAGCATCAACAGCAGCATTATCTCCCAAATACTTGGAAATTAAAGCATTAATGATTACTGAAACTGTAGCTTGACCATTGATGACGAGGTCCCTCATTGTAGAGTTTTGCAATTGATTGTCGATTCCCTAAAATACATTTTACTGGGAAATATTTAACGATCTTGCCATAATTTTTGTATTTTACGTACATAAAGAACAATGTGAAATTGATGATCGCACAAAATTTTCCACATCTGAAGTACTTCAAGTGTCAGTCCGATGAATGATCTCAATGCAACAATCGAGTTTTTTTCAAATTCTTGAGAATACATATGACGTCCTTCCGAAGTATTTGTATTGATCATTGCAGTAGTATTAATTCTATTAATTAATGATTCAAATTTTATATGATTAATTAGCGTTAAGTCTGCTGAAATCATAAAAATAACTAACCGGGTCAAATACAGAGATGTGTTGTTATTAATAAACGTTACAATATTTTGAAGAAAAATTATGGCTTGTGTTACTTCATACCCTTTAATGTTTGGAGTAATCTAAAGAGATAAAAATGAAATCTGATGACAATGAATAATATCTTACAATTGGTGGGATATCCCCACTTCCTACAGTTCCTGTATTAACAAGAACTCTGTTCCAAAATTGGTTTAAAATGCGACCAACAACCATATAAATTGAATCATGGCGTGCAGAAAATTGGTGCCCCTGAAACATTGGTTGCTGTTGCGTAGGCGCATCTGGTGTTCCGTACTGCAATTGTTGACCAAATTGCCCTCCTGCTACAGGTGGACTATTATATCCTGACTCGGAGGTCATGCCTCCTGGAGAAGCGTAAGGGCTTTGTGCCCTGCCAAAACCATCTTGTCTTGGAGTTGAAACAAGATTTGGATTAAATTCCATTGTAGTTTCAAGTTGATCTAGGAAAATATTTAACACGTCGACGTCAATTATATAAAAGAATTAAAGAAAAAGTTAAAATTTTCTTACTGTTATCCCCAATACCATTTCGGATATCTCCATATAGAAAGAATGCTTTCACAGCCATGTCTAAAACACTTGGCTCAGATCTAGTAAAAGGATGAATACAGAGCAAGGCAGTGTTGGCAAGGGGTTGTTCAATTGGTACACTTGATTCAAAGTGAGCACGAAGTGTCTCTGATCCTCTAGTTTCCATTAGAATATTTTTCAAAATTTCGTATGGCTTGTGAGCACGAAATACACAAGTTCCATTAGAGGTAAGAACAACAATATCCCTGTGCCAATTCAAATGTTGAGTTACAATATCTGGAAGGTTTTCTTGTCCAGGAGGCAGGATCGCCGATTCCCCAACCGCAGGGATCAACTTGATTTCTAATGCTTGACCGGAAACCATTTGGATCGAAAATACTTCTGACAGGCAAGATGAAGGATACATGGAAGGGTGAATCAACCAAAGACTATCATTGTCTTGTGCAGTACGGGCAGACAAAGCAAAAATTCCTATAATTCAAATTCAGAATTTTACTAAATAAAGAGAGCTCCATAACAATGTCACCTGTCGCGGAATATGCCAAATGGGCAATGCTAGGTTTTGGCATCACTGTAGCAGTACAAAATCCCGGAGGCATTCTAACATGTACCAAATGGAAATAGTTTGGAGCACGATTAATTTGAGTGGGTGGATTGAAACAGGTAAAATATAATCGGATGCCATTATCCAATACGGCTATCAAGTTTATTTCCCCTATAATAATAGACAATTTTCGAGATATTATTTCGTACCTACTAAAAAAAATTCTTACCAATACAAACGGGTGAAATTGTCAAAATAGTTTTTATAATATTGCTCTCCAATGTTTTTTTCGATATCATCAAAACTTCATTCACAATTCCTTCAAATGTTACAAATCCAACACGGGAAAACCCGGTTCCATCAACTCCCAAATCAAAAACCTAAATAAATTGATTCCCATCAAATTATGTCGAGAATAAATAATCACGACTTCAACAAACCTGCAAACTCCCTGAAGCTGTCCGAACAAAAAGTATATTCCTAATATCATCTGAAACAATCTGTTTAATAGGATCCGATCCAATGGATGCTGTGATATATTTGAAAATTGAAGCAAAATAAGAACGTGTAAGATTTGTTTTCCAACATCTATCACTCATCCATCCCTTTTCAGACTACAAAAGAATAAATAATAACTCAATTTCCATCCTTATATTACTTCCGGTCTTACCCGATAATTAACTTCATGAATAGATCCATCTTTTGCTCCTAAAAATATCCTTCCTTTATTATTTCCGTGTATCACATTAAAAGTCATTCCTTCCGTTGACATAACAAAAATTGGTTGGGGTACGATTTCAATAACTAAAGATTCTACTTTATTACATTTCTCAAGCAACAGACACTATAGTACCTGGAGAATTTGCCACTTCCGAAGTAACAAACCCCAACAGCACAATTTCTGACGCTGTTATTACACAAAGTAAATGGTTTACAGTACTTTGAAAGACATTTGCCTTCACGGGGACTAAGGACATTGTAATAATTGATTCCTTTAATCCATCAAAAAAAGAGAGGTCCGTTCTATCTCAAATAAAATGAACCCTTGCCATTTCCAATGTAATCATCATACCCATCCCTAAAATCCCAAAGATAAAGATCACTATCAATCGTCATCCAAGCTCTGTATATTTCCGGAAATAGCCCCATCCGACAATATTGAACATCCGCGTCTATAAAATTAATAAAAATTTTTATAAAAAAGTCAATAAAAAAACAAACTTACGATTCAACAGCTCATTTAGTTCATTCGGTATCGGAGTGTTATACATCATTGTGAATTGATTTTCCGTAATAGCCCGTCTCTGTACAAATGGTGGATAGTCATAATCCATAAATCCACTAACAGGTCTATTCCCTATATAAATAATAGAATTATATAAAGAAATACATCTTCACCCCCCTCAAAACTTACCAGATAGTGCAGCATTAACGTCCGGCACTTGTGTTAAACTTTTATACAATGACGGCAAGGTTAAATCTCTATTCATCATTCTGTCAATTGTTCTTGCAGCATATTCAATTAATTCTTGATCCAACCCAGTCCCAGGTGTAGATCCTCCTCCTGTAGATTGTGAAGGGGGAGGAGGAGGGGATGGAAAAACAGAAGTTCTCAACGTTTTATCCATTTTACAACCGTTTTTTTATGAAGGGCTACAAAGCGGGATTCAAATAGCGCTAAAAATAAATGAAGCACAGTGCCCCATAGATTATAGTAAAGTACATAAGTACTCCACTTTTTAATGAGGAAATGAAAAGATGTAAAAATTCCTTTGTAAATGTTTATTTTCAAAAAATAATTACTCTTTTCCCTTCCTTTGGTGGGGGTGCGGAAACTACAGATATTAAAAAAAATAAGATTTTTTTGCTCAAAAAAAATCCACTCACCCTAATGGAAATAATTTGAAAGATAGGAGCAAATGTTGACGGTAGTGTCTGCCAAAATGATGAGGATGAATCTAAGGATGTTGCCTCCATAGTGGACGATTGTTGATATAAATCGGACCTTCGGGTTCCATGAGTAGATGAGATGTAGGGCCATGCATAGAAGGCCAAGGCCTAAAATCCGGTTCCAAACAAACACCAATATTTCAATCGTAACGGATACCGCAAGAAGGAATAAAAATGGGAGGAGGATCCATTGAATTAAAGTGATTTGAGATTGTTTCATTGTTTTAAAGGGGGATGAAGAAGTATGGAATATTTCAAGGAAATAAAAGGAGATGAAATAGATTTGTAATTATTCTAATCCTGATGGGAACTTGAGATTTGTTTACCTTTAATTCCAAAGATTCTCTCTCTTTGTACTCTGAGAGAAAAGGTTGTTGGTGGGGAGTCATATTTGGTGGGCTGATGAGATTCATCTTTGGATTGATTTATGTAAATTTTAATTTACATAAATCAATTTAATTCAAATGTTGAAGCTACTGATGAGATTTGAACATGAGTACCTTATTGCCAATACTTGGATTTGGCAAATATTTGATCTATCTTTTATGAACGTTTTTTATACAAGTTGAGATTTTGAAACAGGATTATCTCAAGGAAGGAGGTAAATAAAAAGCTATTGTTTTGGTAAACATGATAAAAACTCCCGGATCTGAAAATTTCAGGATGGGTAGTAGAGTCTTGAAGCGGATTCGGGTCAGTTTACTTTCATCCTTCGTACTTTAATCTGACTCCTTCCAGTTTTTAGGGTTTTCATCAAAATTTTGGGAAGGTAGAAAAGCTGCACTTTTTCCAAGATTTGGAAGCTTTGAAGAGGTTTCATAATCTTCCAGTTCTGGATTAGAAGGGATATTATGACCTAATTTATCTTGTTTTATGGACTTGTCAAGTTGAGTTGAAGATTTTATGGCTTTGTCTCAATCTTGGGGACGTTTGGAAATTGGATTGGAAGGGTGAACTAATCAAATTGAGTTGATAATGGAATGAAATGAACTGACAGTTCGGTGAAAGGCTGACGTATTTGTTTCCAGGACGTATGAACGTTGAGAGGTTATTATATTTAGAGAAATCCAAGGTTCTGACGTTGTTTTGAGAAGATCATCTTCAACATTGAGGGAAATGAACACCTCTTCATCAACCATGCTACTTAATCAAGAGCTAAATGCCACTACTTCTGTTGAATCAAATACTTTGAGCAGCATCTTTTCAACACAGAGGTAAGGGAGGATTTTTAATGTATACAGAATTTTATTTGAATGGGCAGACCCAACAGACAAGTTAAGAAGGAATGATTGATTCATAAAACCTAAGGTTTCACAAACTTTTTACTTTTATTTTATACAGCATCACAATACAATTCATTTGCCTGTGGGTTTTCACGTTTCGTTCGTTGGTTTTATTAAATCCTGTGAATTGAACTATTGGAACTGAAAAGAAGAGATGAAAGATTATTTATTTATTACCTATGATGAGAGAGGATATATGAAAGGATTTATTTTTAATCAAGAGAATACAAAGTCCATAGATTTCAGAAGCATCTTTCATCTGTAATTAGTGTTAATAAGCTTTACATACAATTGAGGGCATATGTACAATGGTTAGTAAGATGATTAAACTGAGCAGTCTTCATACTGGTTCAAAAGTTTTGAAGCATTAATGTGACACCTGTATTGAAGTCCATTGAGATGGTTTTTAATAATTTATTAATTATCAGAATGTTGATAGCTGATGAAAACGCAAACAAAGAATTTTCAAAAGCACGAATCTTTGTATTTATAAATTCATGAATGTTTGCTTAACATAACTTCGGTCGGAACTTTTGGTTAGAGTTTTATTTTAAAGTTGGTAGTGCATGTAATAGAGTAAAGTGTTGAAACTAATGGATAGCTAGGGTTGCTATTTATGACCACAACTCTTTCGCATACTTTTGTATATTGAATTACGAAATCAAAAGTTTCTCAAAGATTCCAAAATTAAACGAATTACGAATTAGGCATTTATCATTACATACATACATACATACATACATACATACATACAGCACCCGTACAAAAGTATTCGTCACTTTTGTCATTGTAATATCACCAAAAATACTAGACATAAAAATGGACATTTTTCAAAAAATCACAGTTTGCTCAAAAATAAACGCATAGACATGATCGATACATCAAATTGCTCAGAATTAGTTGTGCTACCAAATCAAAAATAAAACCTCCAAGAAAAATCGTTTTTTCGTGTACATAGCTGACTTTTCGGGTTTTGGGTCCAAAAATCCTGACCTTTGACCTGGAACCCACAAATGCGATTGGCTATCGCTATGCAAAATTTCAAATTTTTATCTCCAGTAGTTTTGGAGATATTACAATGACAAAAGTGACGAATACTTTTGTATGGGTGCTGTATGTACATATAGATGTTGTTTGTAAGATTGTAAATAAATACAAGTGAAACTTTCTTTTAATGTCATCTCTTTAATATTTATTGAATGAATCTCGTTTTGAAGCTCATTTTACAAACGATAAGCGTATTGAATAAATTCACAGAAGAACTTATTGTCAAACCAGAATTATTTTAATGCTGCATCTTTGGATCTTTAAGCCGTGTTTAGGAATAGGAATAGTTAATTTCACAAGCTGGCATTCAATATGTATAGCATACTTACACAACATGCAAGCATTAATTTGTTTATTTGAGACAACCTTGTGCAAGTAAAGTAAATCTCTCAACACTAACGTTTGTGTATTTGAATTGCGTTTCGAAATATGTACAAAACTAGCACAACAATTTCCTGATTAATTTGCCAAACATTTGGAAGTTTGGAATATTTCCTTTGGTGGTTAGTTTAACAGACTTTGAAGACTTTCCAGAATAAAAAGAAAAGTTAACTGATGATCACAACAAAACAACTGGTGATGCAAATGATATTTTGTTCAACATTTTATTATATTGTTTTTAAAGTATTCACTTGATTCAAAACTCAGAATACGGATTAGCTTAGAAGTAAAATAGATTATCAAAAAGGAATTTAAAGCTAACTACAAGCAGTGGAAAGAGGAGTTTATGTTACCGTTTCCAATACTTTGTCAGGCCTAATGCTGTGCTTTCTCCATCACCATTTATACTTCCTAGAGCCTAGACCTAACCTAGATATATACAATACATAAATATTATCAATAAATAAATAAAGTCCTTTTTTCACTAAAGCATCTTTTATTGATTTTGGCAGCAAAAAATTTTGGTAGGTATAAAACCTCCCTCGAATTAAAAAATTAAAAATGCTTAAAAATGCTCAGGTTTTGTAACAAATATGACACAGATGTCACATTGTCATGATACGGAATGTTGACACCAACATTTTCAACTTGAAGTGGCAGAATTGCCACTTCAACCGTTCAACGAGATGTTAAAGCATTTTGTTGAAATGAAAAAAATTGTCACAAACTTATGACAAAGAAACATGACAATCTTTTTTCAGCCTTGCTTTTCAAGTTTGTTGCGGTTGTGATATTTCTGTCAAGAATTCTTGTTTGATTAAGCTTGTGTGAAGCGTGATTTACATTTAAACTTAAAATGCTACAAGTTGCAATCAGTTTTGAGGAGAAAAAAGCTAGAAATTCACCTCAACGTGAGTGAAAGTGTTGGAGAAAATGACTTTGGATTAGCATACTATATTCTTATCTCACCCACCACTCTGTTAAATACATTTTGTTTGTGAATTTCAGGATAAACAACGCTGCGAATTTTGTCGAGTATTACTACACGCCTCTTTTATGTTTGGTGGGGGCAATGGGTAATTGGCTATCTATCGTGGTGTTCTGCTTTAATGCAAATCAACGAAGTCTATCCTCGTCCTATTATCTTTCAGCTCTAGCCATTAGCGACACTGGCTTCCTCATCACATTATTTATTTTCTGGTTAGACGCCCTCGGAGTTGGAGTTTTGTCATCAGATTTCTTATGCCCCTTTATAATGTACTGTGTTTCGGTGACTGGATTTCTCAGCGTTTGGCTAACAGTGGCATTCACAGTTGAAAGATTTTTCTCTGTGGCATATCCGCTACAAAGATTTTCAATCTGTACGGTATCCAAGGCCAAGAAAGTGATATTTAGTCTAAGCACATTTGCACTTATTGCATTCTCCTACACTTTGGTGATTGCTCAAGTTCTATGGAACAAATCAAACTATAATGATGCCAGCAACACCAATGTAACTAGCATCACTCCAGAAGAGTTTTCTCTGGGGAAACTAATGAATTCAACACATCTGCATCAAAATGATGCTGGAATAAAATGCTTAGGCTGCTCTAATTATACGGAAAATGAAATTTTCATCGCTTCAAGTGATGCCCTGAGTAATCGGTCAGAAAGTAAGAATTTTCTATTACTCTTACCAATTTATATGAGTCCTTAAGTTGGTTAGTGCATGGGTCCGGACCGGAGTATGTATGTATATTTTATTAACAAAGCAATTCACCAGATTCCACTTTATTATTCAAAGTGGTGCAAACTTGGGACTCAAATTACATTATATTAGGTCTAAGAGCATGTTCCAACAGAATTGTTAGAAAGTTAAGAGCATCTTAATTTATCTTGAGGGATTGGAATGCATGGTCACTGGTCAGCCAGCACAATTCACATTAACCTACGAGATTTCCATTCTCTACTTTGGTTTAACTTTTGTTACTTTGTTTTGGTTTACGTCAATTCATTATGTATTTAATTGGGTAAATAGTTTTTATTGTTTTATTATTGAAATCACTTGTTTATGATTCAGGTGGCAATGTTCAGTACTTGGAGCCCAATCAAGGATTTTACCACAACAAGTCTATAAATTTTGAGAATGATGAATCGTCTGAATGGAAATTCCAATGCACTGTTCCCCCGAAATATCATTTATTTTCTGGGATAGCAAATTACGTGGACTCAACGGTCACAATGATAATTCCATTCATTCTCATAACATATTTTAATTGCCGTATAGCCATTTGTGTATGGAAACTACGGGATGAAAGGAGTAGAATCGTTGCAAAAACTTCCACCATGAGACAACGGAAACTCACTAAACAAAAGCAATCAAATCAGTTAAAGAAAAGGAATTGCTTGCAACAGCAACTCAAAGCAGAGTCAGAGCCTATCACTGACCACAATAGTAAAGTTGGAGAAAGTGAATGTCTAAACAAAGCATCGACAAGCCGATCTTACCCAAACTTTGAAGTTTCGCCCTCAATTAAACCTCCCATATTACTTAAAAGCTTGATTGCAAAAAACTCTAAGGGTGGTCGTTCTGCAAAGACCAGCTTAATTTCAACTTCCACCTATTCCTCAGAAACAAGAGTGACAAAGATGCTACTGCTTGTTAGTACGGTTTTTTTGATACTTAATCTTCCCTCCCATGTTATCCGATTAACGACCTTGTTTGAGGTAAGTCTTTCTCTGATTTAAGATTTGTTAGATGGTATAGAAAATGATACATGTATGTAAGTTGCAACAGTTATTTACAAGCAAGTTACTAGAATAAGCCTTGTAGTGGCGATTGATGGGAAGATTATGATTTGAGATCCTTGGATATTTTTATAGGAATTTGCTGCATATTTCTGTTTCTTTCTTCATACGTGGGTACGAAAACCTCAATTGATAAGTTGTTGTTGAAGTATTACCGTATTGATTTTCAAAGTTATAGTCTCTTTCATCTCGATAAATCCGCTTTACTCCCTGAATTATTTAATTCTACAATTAATTTGAGAGGATAATGAGTAATAATGATATTTATTTGCGTAACTCGCAAAAGCTTGAGGCACTAATGGCACTCTGAACAGATTGTAGTGAAAGTTCAATATGAAAAATTGGGGTATAAATTATTTTTATGCATTTCCTTATCCCAAGAAACACTTGGGTGGTTTTCCAACTTTTTAGTAGTAAATTCTTTTTGACTTTGCAGTATGTCCTTCTGGAGGGAAGGGATGAGACGCTGGCTAAATTAGAAGCAGCTCAACACTTATCCAATGCTTTACTCTTCAATACGTATTTTGCGGTGAATTTTCCATTGTATTGTTTAAGTGGGCGTAACTTTCGTAAATCTTTGTGGAATGTTTTGTTTGGAAAATGTTGTAAAAATGGGAGCCACCCATCCACATCTTATATTAATAAAAATATTAAGAAAAAGCAAATGCAAACTAAAAGAAAAGTGAAAGCTGGGGTCCAATTACAAGATGAAATGGAATTAGTGGAGATGAGAAGACATCAAGAAAGTTTTGAAAATGATTTGACTACTGTTGAGTTGAATACAACATTTGAGGAAGTTGTTACTTAATTTATTTCAAATAACTTCTACCTAATTGTGATTTAATTACTCTTGATGTTTTATAAAATTAATAAAATTATAAATTAATTGAAACATATGTAAATAGTTATTGAATGCAAATTAATTGAAACATAAATAGTTAATGAATGCAATTTTCAATTAAATATGAAAAAAATACTTCATATGAATATATATCTACAATAAATAAATGGAAATTAAAAAAGAGTGAACCTTTATTGCTTCACGCTTTGCTGGTTCTTTTGAAACCGCTGTTTCAATCTTTTTCGGTGAAAAATACATTTTCCTGTTGTAAAGAAAAATAAATCTATGCAGCAATGAAATTCAATCAATTTGATTAATGGATTGAAAAATTCCATGATAAAATCTACAACAGGATAAATAAACAGGTCCTTTTGCGTTATTTCAGTTTTGTATAAAAGTCCTTTTCCTTAGCCCTACAATTCTGTTTAAATTCCTAGCATTAAAGTAACTAGATATTTAGCTTTATGTGTACATACAATGAAAATGACCAAAAATATTTTTTCCATCGACACCTGTGAATTTGAGCTGTTCAATTGATTCGAATATCACTGAACCATGTTCAAATGACTCTGGAGATATTATCTAATCAGATTTATTTGACAGTTATTTGTTTTCAAAAATACTGTTTGCATTTGTAAGGACTGTATGGTATATGTACACTAATTAGGAATTTCACCAGTTGTGTTGATAAATAAGTAATCTTGAGCTCGAATTACTTGAACTTTAAAGACCATTTACAAATGAATGTTACAAACTAATTATACCCATTCACATGGGAAACTTTATGTTTTCCTTCATTTAGCATAATTAAATTAAGTACCAAAAGAATAGAAATAATGACATATCCTGACAATAGGCCATTCTGATTGCTAAACTCATCTAGCTATTGTCTAAAAATAATATTAGAAATGGAATTCCAGGTTAGCAGAATTAGTGCTAGCCATTACGTTTATGAAATTAAAATAAAATTGTGCACAATATCATGCAACAGAATAAGGAGACAATATGGATTCAACATACAAATACTTAACTTGATTCATTACCAAATGCTAACACCCAAATGAAATGTACACAGGGAGAAAAACACAAATATTATCTTCCGTACACTGAAGAATTACTTTGAAAATTCAATCAGACCGAAATTGTTAAGACTCAGCTGCAGACTGAGTCAAAACGTCAGAGATTTCTAAGCCCCCGTCACTTGAGCAGTTATTCCGAATTAAAATTATTCTACGGAAATCTACCAATTTATTTCATTGCGAGGGGATTCTCTTCCGGCCATTACAATGTCTTATTTACTTGCAAATGATAAGTATTCATTACATTGAAGATTGTTTAATTTATTAGCAAGTTGCTTCATGGGAGAAAGCATTAACTTTTAATTGGAAATAAGTCATAATTCTTTCATCTTTTTAGAAAGGCATTTGCATCTCTTGTCACATGTTTATGAAATTAAACCAAAATTTGATAGCAGTTCTTGTAGACTTCTCGTGATATTCAGGAAATGAGAAGAAAATCACATTGCCCCCAAAATTACTCACTTTCATTTTCCCTTTGAGCTATAAGATAAAACAAGGGAAAGCAGTAGACTACTAAATGTCAGGAAAAAAATAGAGAAGAAAATGGATTGAGAATTTATGAGTTAAATAAACCAACTATGGACAATGATTCCAGGAATCTCAGCAACCCAAGAGAAGCAAAGGATTTGAATATTTTGTAATCATCTTGAAGTGTGGGATGAGTTTGAATGTGAAAAATGTACTTTCACCCATCATTGTGTAACTGGTTGTGACTGGTTATTATACTCCCTTGTCTATCTTCTTGGTACTATTGGGAAGGGAAGATGTATTTTTTTTCCAAATCTCTAGACCCGGAGAAGTTTATCTTCATCAGTTTAGGTTCGTTGACTATAAGTGACATGGGTTATCTCATAAGTCTTTTCTTTCTTTGGACAGTTTGGGGAACAGTTTATTGAACAATGTTATAGAGTGTAATGTGGGCCAAGTGATGAGATTTTTAAGTGTTTGGTGTAGTATTGACAATTCAAGGTTTTTTGTCGTGGTTTTTCATTTCAACCTTAGACACTTCAGGGAATAGGTTTCCCATTGTTCAAACCCTTTTTACAGCCGTTCCTTTTTCAGCTTGCTCTGCTTTCTCTTAAGTTTGGATTATTGGTTAGGTTCCTAAATGGAAAAAAAACTGCTTAAAGTAAGCACACAATAGGAATCAATTTTTGCATTTCTTTTCGTCAAATTATTCATCAATGGATCCTGGGTTGGAAAAATTAAATAAAAATACAGTCAGTCAGTCCAGTCAGCATTACAAATCTGGTCTTCTGTTTCTGATCTGGATCTTCCATTGAATTCCCAGCTGAATTTATGAATTTAATTCCAAATATATGTAATGTACAATGTAGTTGCTGTCCATTGCGTTGGCTTTGATCTTTTGAATTGAGAATTCATTTTGCAAAGCATGTATGATCCAAAGGATGTAGGCTCTTTTTAGAATTGGAATAATAGCTTGCCATGTCACAAGCAGAAAACATTGAAAATATAAAACAAAATGGAATACACATTAGCACATGCCCAAACTATAAAATACTTCAATGAATTACAATGTTGATAGGTTTCTCACTTTCATCCTTCCCTTTTCTTCTTTATTTCCATCCTGGGTATGAAAATTATGGGCGTACGAGAAATCACAAGAGTAACAATGTTTTTGGCAAACCCAAAGACATATCGACACTTTAAAGGAAGCCGTGCCAGAAACAATGGTCGTATAACTCAACATCAATTCGTGTTGAAAAAAAATTACAAAAATAATCCAAGCTGGATCAGCAGTTGGTTGAATAGAGCTTAAAATAAATCCGATCGATACACTAAATAATAATGGTTTAAAACAAAAGAAATCAATGAGAGTAAAATGATGACCATAAATAAAGGCATTAAAGGCTTCAAAGTGTCTGATTGTCTCCACACTTGCTACACATTCATTCTATTCAGCCTTCCCTGAGATTGGTAACTTTCATATTAAAAAACTAGAGTGATTTCTGATTTTATTATAAAGAATGGCTAATGCATCAGAATATGTTGAGGAACTTTTTCACTTTTTAGTCGCTTAATGTAATAATCGTAGATGATGAAACTTTAGATCAACTAAACGTTCTTCAACATTGGCCAATATTCGTTTTTCATACAAAACTTTTAACCAAACTTTCTTCTCTATTGTTGTAGTAAAAAGTTGGAAAGGCATGCTGTTCTTCAGTTAAGAAATGTTATCTAACTTATGTCGACAACGAAAAAGTCCAAACAAATGACGGAAATCACAAAAATTCCGAGTCTCCCAAATCTCTACAAATTGTAGAGCTAATTCAAAAATCCTGAGCCTCAGGTGCCAAAATGATTGCAAAGCATTTCAAGCTCAGTTGTAAATATGTTTTTGTCATTTCTAAAATGATGTAATTAAAGTAATGGCTTGTCTTACTGCAGTCTGCAGTAATCAAATAGTGTATTTTTGTAAATATGTCAAGAAAATTCCTTATATTAAACCAATTAAGCCTGAAAATAATATCTTGTGGGATTCCTCTAAAACAACAAGTGAAAGAAAATAAGATCACGCAATAATTAACATGATCTTCTACATTTGTAATCTAATAGTTTGTAATAGAATTTGAACTTTCATAAAACGCACAAACCTCCTGGGAATACTCTGAGAATATTCCAACAGTTCAACAGTCGAGTTTCAATAAAGTTTGAAAACACGATAACACACGATAGTTTGCTAACTAATTTCATTTCAAGGTTTTTCCTTTTCTCCATAATGTAATTTTGCTTGGAAAATAAAAATCTATTTTTATGATCAAATCTAACAAATAACTTTTTCAACATGCCGAGATCTCATTAGTAGAATTCAATTGCTTCAATATTCCCTAAATAGATGTATGGATGGAAGGGTCTAGAAAAGTTGAAGCTAAAATTAGTGAAATGCTATTCTAAATACTTGAGACTGGAGGCACAAACTTTTCCCCAGTTTGAAACACCCTTTAGAATTCTTCACACCTGAACTTTCATTGTCTTGACTAGTCTAGAGGAATATATAGTGATTATGATTGTTCCGCTAAATTGCACTAAAAGCATTGCCCAAGATTTTCCATACATTTTATAATTACATACATTGTAGCAAGCTAATTAGAATTTCTCTTCCGAATAATAATAAATTAAATGGAGTTTATAAATAATTGGATTAAATTAAAATGAAAATGCAAGGAATCAATTGAAATAAATTCATTAGGTTAAGCAAATTAAACGAAGACCTGAAGAAGACGCACTGTATGTAGTCGAAAGCTTGTCAAATATATAAATTGAACAACAAATGTCCTTCAATACCGAAAACTCAATTCATAAATTAAATAAATTTGTCTGAATTTTGCATAATAGTCTAAAATATAATCATTTAATATAAATACATACGTAATGGAATGTAATGATGTATTAAAATTTTGGGAGTGCTGAATGAAATTTTCTAATTTTGCCAAGTTGGTAATCAATCAATCAATTAATCAACGATGATTACCTAACCTAACCGAACTTGACGGCGTCTGTAATCTCATAAAACATTCTAACATTTGGTTTAAAGTTATTGACTGAATTTTCATATCCATCGTTGTCTCATTCTGGTTTCCAGCAGAAAGAGGAATTT
>JAAOWG010000433.1:0-18646 GCA_036491945.1 Paranurophorus simplex
ATGAAATTGATGCTAAACTTGTATCCTACAGTAAAATGGGGGCTAATACATCATATGCTGCAGAGTCGTGAGTGCTAAAGATACACTGGGACTTGAGGGATAAGATATGTATTTATTTTTAAAGGGATAGTGACACATCTCCCCTTCTTTCTGATAATATAGCAGCTGGAGAGCGAATGGTGGATTCCTTATCTCAAGAAATTGATGAATTACTTGATCAATTGTCCAGAGTTAATGATGATATGAATGAAATATCAATTCCATTCACCACTGCACAGAAACAAACCCTTCAACGACACCGGGACAAATATCATTTATATAGTCAAGAGTTTAGAAAGACTGAAGAGGAACTAAGAAAAGAGCTCAGCCTATATAAACATATGGAATGGGTTGAGGAACAGGGACCTCAATTGATGGACAAACAATGTCCCGAGTGTCACAAAATATTTTTAAATAAACGAGATCTAAAAATTCACGTGGACATGCACCAAGGGGAACAAGTCTACAACTGCAAAAGATGCAATAAAAAATACATTCATCCCATCAACATGTTGCAGCACATGTACATACACCGCAACATCCGAGAACAACTCAATGTCCGTAAAACTATGAAGAGGAAGCAAACAAATGAAGCCAATAAAGAAGATGCAAAGAAGATTGAAGAAAGAAAGGTAGAGCCATCGGACGAACCCATTGAAAAGAAGCCTCGACTCTGTGAAGATGTTAAAATTGAGTTTGAATGCAACGGGAGTATTCAAGATCAATATAAATTTGAATGTAATATTTGTGGGTTCAAAGCCTCAAAGCCGGCCCTACTTTCCAGACACATGGTTGTACACACGAAGGAAAGGAATTTTAAGTGTTCAACTTGCGGCAAAGGATTCACCCAACGTTCTGCTGTGTTAAGACATGAGCGTCTTCACAACCCAACAACCCGAACCACCTACGAATGCACAGAATGTGAAACTAAATTCACAGAAAAATCCAGTCTTGATCAACACACTCGATCCGTTCATTTGGATGAAAAGGAGTTTGAATGTGAAGAGTGCTCAGCCGCATTTTCTCGTAATTATCTTTTAATGGTTCATATGAATTCTGTTCATTTAGATATTCGTCACCCTTGCATGCAATGCAATAAAAAATTTCCACAGGTTGGACAATTGAAGGCTCACGTTAGGATGTGTCATTAAAGGGGGTGAAATTGTACAATTGTAAAAACAGTAAAACGACTTGGTCTGGTCAAATTCCAATAAAGATTAAATCAAAAGAATTTACAAACTTTCAAATTAATTTAAAGAGTAACAAATATTTAATGTTAAATCATAAGTTCATTTCTATTTCTAAAGTTAAAGGATCTGAGATTGGAAAGCACGGAATAATTGACTTAATGAAGGGTCATTTGGGTCAACAGCCGCAATCTGCATGTTTTCATAACTTCCTTGAACTTCAATTTGTTCCATTGTTGCATCATCTACCTCAATGATTTGAATTTGCTGTCCATCAGCTGGAAGTATTTCAATTGGTTCAAAGACGGAGGTGGATGGGGCCTCTCCAACAATTTCATACTCTTGTCCATCCGCTAGGGTAAATTGTTGACCATTCACGTTTTGAATTATGTATTGACCTTGCTCATTAACCAGTAATTCATTCACATCTTGCTCAAATTTCTCAACCATCATAGGCACACCGTATTGAAGATTATTTCCGTCCTAGAATTTAATTAAATAATTAGTTGGTGGTTCAATTATTCAATCCCAATGTTCCGCCCTTTGTTCCCACATTGTACTTACATTTTGATCCACCACACCCGAATAATTGGTAACATAACATAGTTGACCATCCGCCGTTATAAATTGTTGTACAGGATAACTTTGCTCTTGTGATGTAGCGGTAGAGGTTGGGAAATGATATCTTGCTTTGGACAGTCTCCTTGTCCTTTTACCCCGAGATTTATAAGGAAGTAGTGGGGGTGGCATGGTTGATGCAAGAAATAGACGCTGATGAAGTTCAAAACTTATGTGAATCCCAAGTTTCTCATCGTACATCATGTTATCTCTGGAAAATTGGGAAGGAGGGATAGGGCCCTTTCCAGCAAAATCATTCAAAAGAGAGTAAACAGCTTTTCCAAATGTACTTTTAATTTGTTTGAAGGGTCGTCTAAAGAAAGTATAAATCAATTGTAAAAAAGCCCTCTCCTTCACTGTGTGTACTTACCTCTGTCTTTTTCTGCTATCATTTTGAATACATCTCCTCACTTGATTCTTCATCCTTACACATCCATTACAAGAGCTCCCCATAAAC
Organism: Paranurophorus simplex; assembly: GCA_036491945.1. Taxonomy (NCBI): domain Eukaryota; kingdom Metazoa; phylum Arthropoda; class Collembola; order Entomobryomorpha; family Isotomidae; genus Paranurophorus; species Paranurophorus simplex. The sequence continues at coordinate 2,302 of JAAOWG010000433.1, forward strand.
ACCTTTTGTACGATAATTGTACAATCCTGAGAGTACCAAAGGGCTCCCCTTTGTCTCACTGGGAGATTAGCAAGGATAGGATTATCTGGATCAAAAGTCCTCAACCCTTGACACACCTTCTTTGAATTAAGTGCATAAAATAATTTATCACACTCATGCGTTGTTTCCAATTTCCCTGTGGTGCTGACATGAGCAAATTCTTCCGTCATATCAATATTATCGATAAGAACTTGATACTTCCTATCAGCCCATATCTAGCCAAAATATAAAAATAAAAACCACACCCCCTCTCCTTTTAATTGATCCAACCTTCACACATCTTTTAATCCGAAGTTCTCCCTCCACCGTCACATCTAATTCAACCACAAGGGATGCATCCATATTAACTGAAGGATCATGTTGTGGGGGTTGAACCATCCATCTTTCAGTAAGTACACATCGGTCCCTTACAAGTCGTGAAAATACTTCTAATCCCACAAGCCGTTGGGTTTGACGCTCATCATCCTCTACATCTTGTAACAGGAGGGCCTCATCATACGAGCTTTTAAATGATGCCTTTCTTCTCTCTCTTTTTCCAGCCCGTTCCCTTAATTCCCTTTTCTTGGGGTTGTTGGAGGAGGGGTACTTAGCCTTCCCTGTTGTCTTCATATTAGGACGAGATGATGAGCTAGGGACTTCAATCCTTCGTGAAGTAGTTGACTTTCGTCCAGACATTTTCCCTCCTTTGGGATTACACAAAAATAAAGTACCAGCCACCAACAATCCCTTGTAGGGGGAGGGGATTCAAGGGCCTCAAATCTTACCTTATATTTAATTAAAAGTGAAGGGGTGCCTTGGATAAGATTTTAATTAAAATATTCTTGAATAAGACGAGTTACGACGCGGCGATTTTTGCTAACAAGCAACCAGACTCAACCGCCTTCACCAATATACACACGACAAGGGCCGTTCATACACATTGATGGGAAATCCACAACCCTTGGACTTATCATGGATAAGGTGTGGATAACAGTGGGTCCTGCCTTCTTATGCAAACAACATTTAAAATATATTTCAAACAAAAGATTTAAAGGGGAGGACTAGGTGGGGTATGAACAACCCTTGTAATCTCCGTTGGCGGTGGTGGGCAAGGGTAGGACAAGAAAAAAAAACATTCAAGTCGCCTCTCCTTACTTACTTCATTAATATGTAACAAAGGCTAACTATTACAATAATTAATTAATAATTAAGGACCCCACCCACACAGATCCTTGTTTAATAGCTTTATTGAGTAATCCTTTAAATTTAATGAAAGTTTGGCACTAGATTGACTCTTGAAGGAACTTATTCACTCGGGATATCGAGTAGGGAGGGCTTATCCACCCCTTCTAATAACCCTCCTTATCAATGGGTAACAAAATATATTTGAATTAAGGCACTGACAACTCCTGTAATGGCACTATAACTCTTCAAAAAACGCAACTCTTGACTTTGTTGAGCCAGATTTAATCTTGAAAGGAAAGAATTAGTTGATAAGGCCTCCTATCTCACGAGCCCTTACCTTTCTCAACGTTGAATATTTATTTTCCCCCGATAAAACCTGTTCTTGGTGTATAACATCGTAGTTTGTTTGCTTTTCATCTAATTTTAATCCTTCAATTTCTTTTTTGAGATCTCTGAGTTGTTCTTGAAGACATTTACTTTTTTCTAAATACTCCACCCGTTCCTTCTCAATTTCTAATGTGATGGGATCAAAATCAAGAGCTGTTTCTCCAAGGATTTCTTTTAAACTTAATTCGGGGAGGAAATCTCGAGGGTTTTCAGGGATTACTCCAAGCTGCATGGGAAAACTTGTCATTGTTATCTGAGAATAAGGCTATTAAGTCTCAAATAATAGTGAATAGGGATTAGATTATTCTACCGTCGGTGTGTACTCAACAGCTGGTTGGGATAAAAATTGCAAAAGCTTTTCTTTCGCTTCTTTCTCAGCTAAACGTGCTTTCAACAATTCATTCTTGAGTTTATCCGCCTCTTCTCCTCGGATGTCGGATTCTTGCATCATTTTAGCAACAAGTTGTTCTGTATCTCGCATCCTTTGTTCCATCAATACCTTTTCTTCTTCTGTCTATGAACAAAAAGAGGTTTCACCAATCGGTTCTTTAAATTCCTTACCTTTATTGCCGTTTGTCTTATCCTTTCTGCCTCTTGTTCTGCCTCTGAGGCTTTTTGATTAAGTAAATTAGCTTCTACCTCTGCCACTCTGGATTTTTCTGCAAGATGATCCGCGGCCTCTTCTGATCTTAACAATGCCTCCTTTGCCATTCTAATTTCTTCTTGATATTCCATCAATTTTTGTTCTAACATTGCCTTATCTCGTTCTGCTGCTTCCCTCAGTTGTTTCTCTCTTGCTAATTTACTTCGTTCTATTTGTCTCCTTTGAAAAGGGGGATTTGTATTGGATTAGCTATAGCCCTTCCAACTCCCTTAACACTTACTTAATTTTTTCTTCTTTGGCTTGTGTCTTCATTTGTTGGAGGTCCATGGGGTCTGGTCGTCTTCTCCTCATGAATAAATCATGATTTCCAATACACAGCTCTAAAATGAGTTTGTTCATTCTTAGTTTTTGAGAAAAAAAGATAAAATTAGGAGCCCCTTTGTCGACGGGTTTTATGGAAAACTTTTTGTCATCAAAACTGATATTACGAATTTCAGACCAAGGGAAACTTATTTTGGGAGCCAGCTTGTTATCTTTTTCATAAATATTGAGCCCAAGGGCTGTAACCCCAAGCCATAGTTCGGAATCCTTTTTATTCTGTGTAAGAAATTAAAATTAGGAGCCCTCTCCCTATCATTAGTTGATTTATATAGGTAGTTACACTTATTGGGAAATAATTAACCCCATACATATCCAGATCTTGGGTTATTTTAAGATATTCCATCTCTGCTTCATCCCTTGACATCCCCCGATGATCAGCATACCATATTTTAATCCGTTCCTCCCACATCTCTGGTGTCATTTGATATTGATCAATGACTCGTTGTGGAAGGAGATCTTCAGAAGCCAACATAACAGGGGTGTAGGTGTGTTCATCGTAGTCTCCGTACTAAAAACAAAATAGTAATATTTTTGTAGCATCCTTAAAAACTTGTTCCTTTATACCTTGGCTTGTACAGCATAAGAGGCAAGAAGAACTGAAGCTTCGGGTGGGCAATAAATGTCCATGCTTAGTATTGCTTGTTTCACCTGAAGAAAAAAAAGATGTTGTGTAATATCTTGAACTAACTCTTCCGCCACGTCTTCTGGATAAAATTTTGCAAGAAATGTAAAAAGGATGAGATCATCTTTGGGTAGGTGTTGGTCTCTAACTGTATAAACTATAAATTATAGGCCCTTAAAAAGCCCTTTGGAAAGCCACCTTTTTTATCCATTTTCAGCCAAGATATATTCCCTTTGTTATCTTCATACTGGAGACCAAAATACCAGGTTTCACGAAGCCCAATGGTACGACATATTAAATCAAATAAATCTCGACCCGTGGCCTTCAACTGGAATTGTAAAAGCTGAAGGGATGGTTGGATAAGCCCTTATCTTACCTGTAGATCAAATTCAAGTTCAGCATCCATCGTCATAACTCTCACATGAAAGGATTTTGAGGGAGATTTTTTATTAAACATTTTAAAAGGAGGGATTTAACAGGGAATTTAAAATGTAAAATTAAAAAATAAAAATAAAAATAAAGTAAAAATCTACATTTTTATGTGAATTCCAATCCACTGAAATCATCCAACTATTGAAACAAAATAAAGCCCACACAATTTTGGGGAAATGTAAACTTTGTTCACATTAAACATTGAAGAGATTTTGAGGATATTTTTTAAATGCAAAGCCACACCCCCAGGATCATCTAGATTAAAGGTTTTATTGAATTGTGACATCATCTTACTCTATTTGATAAGGATAATTCATAGAAAATGTTTTATAATGTGAAGGACAAGGTATTTCAATGAGTTTAACTTTATCCCTACCCCGGTCTTCTACAGAATAATATGCACAGCCAAGCTTATCATCATAAGGAGGACTTAATATATCAATAAATGCTGCAATCTCTTGTCCCCCTCCATGCTTAATTTCATGAACGTTGTTATCACTTGGGGTTAATAGTTGAGGATAGGATGAGGTTGTGTAAAGCTCATCCCCCGTCCTTGTTCCCCAATCTCTACCCTCTTTTGTATAACTTATGATTCTAAGGGAGCCCTTAAGGACTTTGATGATTCCATACATATTGGGATGGTCGTGTAATGGGAGGGATGTTCCGGGTGGAAGGATAATCACCATGATTGTGAGTAAAGGGGAGGTAAAACATTGGATAAATGATACAACATCCGGGGGCAAGGCCCTTGTAAGGGAGTTCAATCTTAAGGACTCTGCTGTCACGTTGTGAGTGAGGTCCGTTAAAGATCTTAGCTCCGTGAGGGTCGGTTGAGGAGATTTAAATACTTGATAACCCCGAGTGATCAAGTTTTTAAGGGTTGATGCTCCCATTCCCACTGTAACAACATATTACAATAGAGTATAAGGGCTCAAAGGGTCCCCCCACACTTACTTTATCAACGTACTTGTTTTTAAATTTGTTGGGATATGAATTAGGCGCGCGTCTCAGAGTACCCCATTCACTGCAGAGTATCACTGCTTTTCAAAGATGGACCTTTGTTGTTGTTGTTGTTGTTCCAGCAAAGGTTGAGGATGTGGATAAAAAGAGGTTGTACTTATACATCTTGTGCTCATATGTATATCCCTCTTATCAGGATGTGTGTGTGTGTTGTGTGTAATTTAAATTGATTTAAATCCCAACTTCTCCTCAACTCCTAAATGTTGATAGTTATATTGAGATTATTGGAAAGATGCCAATGGGATGAAAAGATTGATAAGATTTGGTAAAATTTGGTTGTAGGAAATGAAGGAGAAATATCACTCTTTTTGTCTCATTTTTTTTATGGGAAACCAAAAATCGGGGAAAGAAGTAAAGACGTGGAGACGTGACCCAGTTCTATCAAAAGATAAGAATAGCAAATTTCAATTTCAACAACAACAACAACATAACCATGTGCACTTTAAAAATGCGCTTACTTTCTGCTTCATATTTCACCCCACCCACTATCCCCCCCCCTCCTCCTTTTCTATCCCTGACATTCAATTCAATGGCAAATTTTATTGAAACAATTTATGGGAAAAGGTAACATAATTTTCCAATGATCCAAATGATGAAAAGGCAGGAAAAGGAAGTTGCAAGCAGTATAGCGTCGTCCATCTCCAACCTTTTCTCCCTTCTTCTTATAGTTTCAATAGTTTGGTTGGATTGGAAGTGAACAATGTTGTACTACTTATACAGAGGCATTCTTCCCTCATAAATCCCCATCATGCTCTTCACTTTGGGTAGAAATCTTCATTGTTGTAAAATTGGTGATAACTTTTCATTTTTAAAAGATCCAGTCTTGACCCCAAGTTGATGATATGGGATTGGGACAAGATGAAGTTAAGAAGAAGAAGGAAATGGGGTTAGGTTTTGTGCTACTTTGTTAATTAAAGAGACATTTACTACACTTGATACTCTCCTACTTTCCTTTCACTTTCAATTATCTTCTAGAGTTACAGGTTTTTTTGGGTGTCCTAGACCCTCAAACAGTGTCAACCACCACAGATGAGGGAGAGCCAATGCAAATAACTAATTCCACCTTCAATTCCTTGAGAATTGCCGAGGCTACAAGAGCATTTGGAGGAGGATGTAGGGCTCTCTGCTGTAGGATTACAATTCACTGGATGCAGGGGCAGCAGCAGTTGGTTTAAATTGGCTGTATTCATCTTAATCAAAATCTCTTTAAATCTATTCCTACAAAATATTATGAAAAGGGGAAAGGTTGGGAAAAGTTGGAGATTTGGACGAGGATTGGGGAATTGTAGGCTCATTTGTCTCAAACTGCCTCACTCTTCTTTCCCACGTTGCTCCTTCTCCTCTTGTTTATTTCATGTTATTTCATGGGATTTCATGTGATTGGGTGTGCAACAAACATTTATTTCTCCTAAAATCTATAACTTAAACTTTTCACATAAATAATTCCTTTTCAAAGCCAAAGTTTAGGGGCCCAGCCCTTGTGGTGCGGCGGATGTAGATTTTTATGGCATCTTCTCTTATATATAAATACATGGCTTTATATATTCTCCTCTCTTATACCCCAGTCACATTATAAAGGGAGGTTTGAACTCGGACTGAACTCTTCATATTGGGATGACAAGGGGGGTGGGGCACACAACAACTTGGAAGTAAGAGTAAAAATGCCCTTCTAAATTTCACGTTGAGTGCAGCATAAATAATGGGATTCCAAGCGGAGTTTGAGGATCCTAACCATTGTGCAAATGGGAGGAGGACTTCCACCACCCCTTCCTCCCCTCTTGATAACATCCCACCCAATTTAATCCTTCCAAAGATCACATAAAGGGGCAACCAACTTAAAAGGAAGACAAGCACAACCACCACCAGCATCTTCAAAACACTGAGTTTGGCTTTGTTATGGATCTTTTGAAGGGTGGCCACGGAGTCTGAGGGAAGCTCTCGATAGCTCACCCTCAACCAAATGAGAAGATAGCAAAAGGAAATGATGATCAATGGGAAGACGTAGCAAAGGGCCATGTTCCCTATGAGAAAGTATAAGTCCCCATCCATCCCTTGAGGCCAGTGTTCTAAACAAAATTCCACAGAGGAGTCAACAAGGGGGGATTGTAGCTCAAAATAAAGTAAGGGTAGGGCAAGGATGGAGGATGCAATCCAAATACAAAAGATAATTAGGCGAGCCTTTCTTCGGGTAAAACCACCCCCAAGTGGAAACCATATTGCAGAGCATCTACATCAAAAAAAAAGGAAAACTCCAATTTACTGGAACCTTGGAGTGTAATGAGGCTGAATAGTATTCAAAAGAAGAGGAGAAAAGGGATCATTAAGGGCTCAATAAATCAACACAAAAATAAAGTAGAGATAACTTACCTATCTAATGACACAGCAACAAGGGAGTACACAGATGCAGATACAGATACCCCTTGAACATAAGGGACCGTTTTACACATCCACCAACCAAGGACCCAAGCTACAAAAATAAATTAGAGATCATAATGTCCTCATAAGATGGATTTGATTGAGTAGTTGTTGAACTAATTGTAAGAGGCCTTTAAATCCCATGGTTGTTAATCTCTAAAAAAGACCCCTTGGAAATGGGACCTTATGATGGAAGGGATCAGGTAGAGGAGTTTGATAAATTACCATTATTTTGACAACTCCAGGAGTTTGAACTAGTTTTGGGGTGATTTCTTTTGTAGTGGGTGGCTATGACCTATTTTGAAGGGAAACCTAAGAGATCAATCAATTTCCCTTCATCAACTGCTTGAAGGGAAAATAGGGGAATTTATGTAAAATGTATGGATGGATCATGGAAGATCTTTCCCTTCACTTTTAGTTTACCCCTTCCCTTGATAAGTGATTAAAGGAGGAATATGTTCAATCGTCTGTTAACAAATGATAAACTCTGACTTTTCATGCCATCTCAATGAGATGACATGAGAGAAAGTCCATCAAAACCTCTGCTGGAGATCTGCCCCAGCTTGTCTCATAAACTTTTTAATTAATTTCCTCCAAAGTTTCAAAATTCTGGTAATTACTCAACAACGGTTGAATGGACGGCGTTATTTCCCAGGATATCTGAACATAGCCTATCTTTAAATAATTTAACCCTTTTCCAAAAGTTTGATAATCTGTAAGGTCTCTCCAGAGGGAAGGTTTTGCCTCCAGCCCTTTGTTTCTTTGACTCCCTTATCAAAAAGGAAAAAGTAATAAGGGGTACTTACGAACAAGGATATTGGATAAGAGCGTTGGTGGCAGACAAAATAAAATGACGAGAAGATCAGCCACGGCTAAATTAAGGATGAATAAATTTGTAACAGTCCTCATCCTTGGGGATTTGAGGACCACCCCCACCACAAGCCCATTCCCCACCACACCCAAAACAACAATAACAAGATAAGCAATGATAAGTACTAACGTTATGGGAGGGGAATGACGATAAAATTCTGGAATTGTTTCATTCCCCCAAAAATCCTCCAAAGATCCGTTCATCTTGAATGATGAGAATGAACTGTAAGCACTTTCACTCCTTTCTTCCTTCTTTACTCTCATCCCCAAGCTACCCGTGCCTTTTTTACAACATCTATTTTTTATCATCCCCGAAAAACACTTGGGTGGGTAATCATCATGTAATTATATTTGATGAGGATTTCATTGAAAAAGTTGAGGTGATGGTGAAAGGATCTTGTGTGGAAGTAAATCGTTCAGCAACCTCAACCCTTTCCAAAATAATTACAACAAGATGCAGGAAGAAGTTGTGAAGCTCAATGTCGACAAAGTTTGTTGGAAGTTCATTCCAGGACCTTGGGAAAGTTGTTAAAAGATTTTTATGATGGAAACTCTGTTGAAGTTGGTGTTGGATATGTTCCTATTTTTCTTAAGGAATATAAGGGAAACAATAGGAACAAGATGACGTTCCAAATGTGAAACATGTTAAAGTTGGAATGAATTTAGAGGACGTGACTCCAATCTCAATGCATTGTTGAGCAACTAATTACAAGAGACGAATGAAGGGCTTATACAAGGATTTAATAGATTAAATTAAAGGGATGAAGGTCAAGAAACAAAAGAGATTACAAAGGAAATGAATAAATATAAGTGATGTAATTAGTATGGAGTTGATTCATCTAGAACAGAGTCCGAGCTTCCATCATTATTATTCCCTGGATTAATAATACGATGAATTGTAAATTTCTCGTGCACAGCTCCATCAGATTTACCGTCAAAATGGGAGCTGGTTTTCCCATGAGCTTCTCCATGGCTGGAGGAAGTCCCATGGCTGGAGATCCCATGAGCACGAGCAGCGGTAAGACCTTTAAGTAAACTGGAAACAAGGTTGCGTCCACTAGGGTACTGGAAATCAATCAAAGATCATTTTTTTAGCAAAATTGTAAGGAAGGTGCTGAATAAGTAAAGCTTACAGCATCAGTACCCTTGTAGGCGTCGGAAGTGCTGAAAAAAAGGAAGCTTTTTTATTAAATTTGCCCTAAAATCCAATATATTATTACCCTGAGTAAGTTGTGATAACTGGGGGAACATAGCTTCCATCAGCAACATAGCTGGAGTCAACTCCAGCTGGATAATTGCTATGATCTCCCTCCGAAGAAGCCCCTCGACCATATGAGGAGGAAAGGTAAGGTTTTTGAGGAGTGTATGAGGAGGATTGAGGATAGGATTGGGTGGTTGAAGGATTATTGTAGCCACTACCCACACTCTTTAAGGGATAAGAAGATTCTTGAGCAGGACCTGCTGGAGGAGTTATTGCGGACGCGGCAGTATTTCCCAAAAGATCAAGAAAGCTAGCGGATAAGAGCTGAGCATCCGATTCCTGCAATATAATTAATGAGATCTGAAGGATGTGGAGTACCTTGTACCTGAAGCTTCTCTTGGATGCAGCCAAGGCTGAAATACAAGAATTAACATTCCATTTATAGTTACAAAAATGTATGTAGGTTACATGGCTTGCAGGGTGTCCTTTGCATGAAGCATGTAAGGGACATATTGAGAAGGGATTTGAGGAGGAACTTGAACTGGGATTTCCGGAACCTTGATTTGCTGAAGTTGCTGCTGAAGTTGAGCTGCTGGGATTTCTGGAAGCTTGATTTGCTGAAGTTGCTGGAGTTGAGCTGTCATATCAGGGAGCTGAAGTTGCTGAAGTTGCTCAAGTTGCTGCATAATAGAAGATGTTGGATAAGGAGTAGACTTTGAGTAAGGGACGGGATAAGTTGATTGTTGAGTAGGGATGGAGTCCCCTTCATATGTATGTGATGTAGAAGGGGGATAAGAGGAGGAAGAAGGATAGGAATCATCTTGATAAGTTGAAGTAGGATAAGAGGAGGTTGAAGGAGGATATGAGGAGGTAGATGGAGAAGACGGATATGAGGAATCAATGGAAGAATGGGAGGAGTCCCCAGGTTGGGTACTATAAGAGGAGGTTGAAGGGTATGAAGAGGAGGTTGATTGAGTAGAAGGGTTCAACTGAGAAAGAAGTGCAGCCATGGAATAATTTGGCTTCTCTTGATATTGGGAAGTTGTGGGATATGAGGAGGAGGATGTTGCTGGATATGAGGAGGATGTTGCTGGATATGAGGAGGAGGATGTTGCTGGATATGAGGAGGAAGATGCTGGATATGAGGAGGATGTTGCTGGATATGAGGAGGAAGATGTTGCCGGATACGTTGTTGCTTGAGAGGTTGGATATGAAGAAAGGCCATAATTTTGATCCTGATAGGAGCTGACTGGATAGGCCTCTTGATTCTGTTGTGCCAGATAAGCAGCCAAAAGTGAAGATGTTGATGATTGTGACCCTTGTCCTTGAAGATAATCTTCCAAATTGGATGGGAATTGTTCATACTTTGGTGAATAGGATGGGTACTTCAAATAGCCCCCTTGATAAGGGTTATCAATCTCCTGGGAATGCAATAAATAAATTATATAGCCTTTATAATCCTACCCTTTGTCCTGTATAATCTCACCCTTGCAGCTCTTCCATAATTTGGTGGCCTTATAATAGCCCCTTGAGCCAGCGTCACCCCAAGAAGAACAAGTGGTACAATCATTGTATGCTCTTACTTAATCTTGAATGGTTTGGAGGAATGATGGAGTTGTCCGTAAGGTTCCTTCTTTTTATTAATGAAGATGTTATGTAAACATTGATCGAGATATTTGAGAGCTCATCAATTCCTTTCTATAATGAGATGAAGTGATTCATTGTCCTCAATTGTTGTTTGGGCCCAATGTCCATGAGCCCATAAAAATGCTGCATTGCATCCTCCTTTTTATTTTCATGGAAGAGTTAGAGAGATGAGATGATGAGGAAGAAATGCAAGGCTATGCAAAAGTAGGACAAACAAGAACAAAACTGCAACTCATCACATTCTTTGTTCAACTTAATTTGTTTAATTAGATTAGGATGATTTGGGAAGATGTAAGAGGAAAGGAACAAGAGATTAAGAGATGATCAACTGTAAAAAGAGTGTAATGTAAACGCCCTATCATTTTGATCCACATTATTCCGGCTCCTAAAGAAGAAGGGACTCACCCACAACATGAAGGGAACAATATTAAGGGTTCAAGGGGGGTGGCCTTTTATTCTCGTTATTCTAATAATTAGTTGTAGTAGGGGGGTAAGGGATGAGATACAACAGGATCCTTAATAATACCATCATATTATTCCTTCTTTTACTGTAGAAAGCAATAAGTTCATCATCATCGGGGGATGAGCTGTTATTAAGGGTTCCTAGGGCCCCCAAATTAGCCCCACCCCCAATGACCTTTACCATCCCCATCATTGATCCTGTACTCGCAACTGAGGCGGAGTATGGCTGGGGAGCAGGACCTTCAGTTAAACGACAAATTCGACAAGATTACAAAAGCGACCAGGAAGATGGGGGGAAATGTGTATCAGAGTATGATGGGTTGCCTTGTGATGATAATGAAGTGTATGTAGAAAAAGAGGGAGGAGGAGCTTCAGAGTATAATGGAGAGTATAATACAACAACCACGGAGGCAACCACACCCACTGTACTCATCAAACTGGAGGAAGTACAAGAAACAAAGGCTACTAATGAAAATAAGGGAACTTCAAACAACAACAATAATAACAATGAAAGCAATGGAGTTAAATATGAGTAAGTTTTTTTCATCCATCATCTTCATCATCATCTTATCATTTAAGTAATCATCCCTTTGAATTAATTGTTTGCAGATATGTTTCAAGGCCTTTGTATCCTACAATAAGGCCTGTTTATTCCTTGCCACCTCCACCGGCTAGGCCTCTTTATGTTGTTCCACTAGTGAGGCCTTTATATGTTGTGCCAACAAGACCCCGACCTTATCTTCGCCCTTATACTTATCCATTATATTATCCTGCACGGCCTAAACCTCGTCCATCCCGGCCTCGACCATCTCGACCCCTTTATAAAACAAAAGTATGAAAATGGATTAAATGGATTTAGATGATTGATTTTGTGTTTACTTACAGAAAATGCAGAAATCCAGTCGTCCTATCCTTAGATCTCGTGCTGCAACTGGTAGGGGGAGGGGTGGTTTCAAAAATTACAATTATTGAATTAAAATTACACAAATAATTATATTACAATTGCCGTTGAAATAAATTGAGTTATCATTGGATTGGGGAGAAGTGAGATTGGTGGGAAACTCATAATCATTCTGTCAATAAAAAAAAGAGTAGACAAAAAAATAAAAGTTTGTGGGCTGAAGGAAAGTCAATAAGGGTTGATAAGGGCTTAAGGCTCCATAATGTCACATCACACAGCCCTTGCATCATTAACCGCAACTTATACGGACTCTGAGGATGAGGAGTTGGAGGATGGAGATGTAGAAATAAAAGGTACTATAAAGCTTTCGTAATAAATGTAAGAGTTATTGATAAAGTTTATTTATAGATAAAACTCCCCCTCACTCCCCTCCCCTTGAGAATGAAGATGAACAAAGGGTTCTTGTGTCTTATCAAGATGATTTTATTGATGATGAAGTTGTGGATGATGTTCCTCATGTTGAAGGGATTGAGATGAATGGCGAAGCTCCTCCTAATAAAGGGACCCTAATACCATCTGAACCATTGGGAAAGTGTTCACCCGAACTACAAGAGAAGTTCAGTAAAATGTATGAAAAGAAGTTGAAAGGGGGATTGGACATGAATTTAGCTATACAAAGAAATAAGAATTTTAGAAATCCAAGTATTTATGAGAAACTTATAAAATATTGTGATATTGATGAATTAGGATCAAATTATCCAAAGGTATGTGATAATCTTTATGATGAGGAAAAGGGGGTGTGGTGATTGGGTTAATTTATTTATTAATTTATTTATTTATAGGATGTATTTGATCCCCATGAGTGGAACGAATCTTCATATTATGATGAATTAGCTAAAGCACAAAAGGAAGTTATGGAACGAAGAGAAAGAGAGAGAAAGGATAAAACCAAAATAGATTTTGTATCTGCAACTAAAAAACCAAATGGTAGCAGCCTCATCCACTTTATTTTCTAATCCTTATTTTACAGAGACTGAACCAAAGCGTAAATCTAAATGGGATCAGCGTGGGGGGTCCATGGGGTCAATGCCGCCCCTATTAATATCAACTATATCAACATTCTCAACTCAACCTGTTCTTCCTCCATTTACACACACAGCATCCGGGACTAAAACAACGGTTATAAGTGCATTTGGAAATATCAAGAAGAAATGACTTGGTCTCACACAGTTTTCTCACTCAGCGTTATTATTCATCATACCATGATGAGCTAAAGATAAGTAAATAAGAAGAGGTGGGGATGGACTTATTTTGTGTACCTTCTTCTTTCCATTAATTTCACAAAGAAGGATTTGTTGAAGGGGTGATTTGTTCACTAAATAATAATTCATTGATGGAATGTTGTGAATATTCTGTTGAGGATTTATTAGCAAACTCAATCTATTGTGACTCCCCCAACAAACGTGATGATGAGAGTGTGGGAGCTACCTGGAATTCTCAAAGTATGCATTTATATATTTTCCCAATTAAAATTAAATCTCCTTAAAAAAGTTGATCCCATTGAAATTGTGAATTTTGTTTGTTGCATGGGCCTTGAGGCTTGGGAATTGAAAAAAGGAGGTGTTTTCCTTCCCTATACATTGCTCTAACGTTCTTTGTTTCTTCCAAGTCTAGCATACGTTTATTGTTGTTTTATGATTGAATTTCTTTTCACAAGTCAACTCTCATGAGTTTTTGATCACATCAAACCCTGCCAACTGTCACAAATCTCATTACCTTCTTCTCCCTACTTTCACGTTTCTCAAAAAATTCAAACAATGTATCTTGTCAACAAATTATGAGGAAAATTCAACGGAATATATATCTTAAATAAAATTATAGTGAAATGGGGAAGAAATGTGGCTATAAAAAATATATTTGGGGAGTTGATTTATCCTTAAAAAGAAGGCTGTCATGTCCTTTTTTCCTCATGATTGTCCAGTATGAACAAATCAATAGTCTCAACTTGCCTCCAATTCTTCCATCCGTCACGTCCTCTTTCCCCTTTCCGTTTTTCTTTGTAAAACCTCAATTATATCATTGTTCAGGGGACTCAAATGAAAAACGTTTCTATTTTTCCGTCACTTTTTGTGATCTCAAAGGTTTGAGGCTACTCTTTGATGGTTTTATAATTGAATTGCAAGGGCAACCCCACCCACTTTCAACCTTTTTTATCTCTCCAAAAGCTATTTTTAGAGATTTTTCTATAATTCCCTTTAATCTGGGTGGATGGTTGGTTGGTTGTGTACAAAAGCTATGACAAACCATCAAACGAGGGGAATAATATATAATTCCATCCAATTATTTAATAATATAATCCTTTATTAATATTTTATTCCTGGTACTTTATGACAACCCAAGTTAATCCTTGGACACACAGTATAAACTCTAAATTCTCAAGTACTTTGGAGGTCTACTTATAAAAGCTGTCAAGAGCCCTTCAAAAGCTCCAAAAACTAAAAGAAACAATGTAAACAAAAGTTGACACTTTGATCAATTTCATTTAGAATTTGGGATAAACCCTGTACCACCTCCTCCTCCTCCCACATTGACGGTATAGCTGCACAAAGAAGGGGATATCTTTTCCCTTAAAACCCCCACCCTTCCCCTCCTAAAGGCTGTATTGAATTCTTTGCATGTTTTATTTGTAGTCCCCATTCCATGCAATGTGAGTAACCCAAAAACAAATGAAAGTTTGAAATGTTTGCTACATTCCGTTTCTCCCCCATTTCGCAAGATGAAAAAGAGGGTTTTCTGTCATTTTGTTTGTGTGTGTATAATGCCCGCTTTTCTTCACTTTCTCTTCTCACCATTTCACCATTTGTTCGGCCCTTTTGTGAATGGAAGTATTCAACTGTTCTATTATGCAGAAAGTGGGGAAACTTTTTAAAAAAAAAAATGGAGATAAGGCTGAGGCGTAGAGCGTAAGCTTTTTTTTTTGAGTGTGTGTGGGCGTTTGGATTTTGGAACTCCAACTGCCCAAGCTTGTTTTAAAATGGGCAGAGATTATAAGGCTGGTTAATCCCATAAATTATAATCCAGCCTCAAAAAGCTGAGAGTAATTTGACTTTATAATTTTCATCTCTTTTTCCTCTCCTTTCTCCAAGTTTTCGTTGAGAGATCTCCTTATCTTTTTTTGAGCATTAACTAAGTCTGATGGGGTAGACGTCATTGGAGCTAAAAATCTATTGTATTTCCACCTGTCCATTTCTCAAAGTTGATTTGATCTGCCACTTGTGGACCTTGAGTGATGAGGGAAAGGGAGGAAGCTACAATAATGCGGAGAGATGTGTGGGAACGGTGTTCATAAGGTTTTTGTGACTTTGTTCAAGTCCTTTTTATTTTGATGTTGGAGGAGGGGATAAAAATGTTAAAGTATTGTGGATGTAGGAAAGGTCTATGTCTCTCTCTATAGTATCCTTATTGTCCCTTGGAAAACACCCACGCATTCTTTGTTCCCTTTTTGGCTCTCCACCAAACTCTCTTTTTCATCTGTCACCATCATTCCCATTCCGATCTGGGACAATCTACACTAATTATCTTGATATTTCTCTTCACCCCCCCAAAGCCTCCCTCCCTCCTTTTCAACAACAGTGGGAATGAGAAGTCATTATGAGGGATTTAATTAAAATTTGTACATAAATTAGTGGAGCTGGATAAAAGGTGTAAGAAGAAGAAGAAGAGGTAGGGGGGTATGATTCTCATCCTGGTTTTGAAGGATGCTGATAGCTGTATTCATTAACGGATGTAGTTAAGGGCTCCGTGGTTGGGGATCGATGGAGTCCAGTGTTGTAGGGAAGGCTATATAGGCTTGTGCCTTAGCTGGAGAAAGTTATAAAAAGGGGAAAGAGGGAATTCTGGGAATACAGGCAAGAGAAAGCGTGTATTGCGTGGGTGGACTATATTTTGGGCTTGGTTGGCAACTCCAAAGAGAAACACCTCAGAGTCCCATCTCACCTCGCACTGGCACTAGCCACACAACATACAACCAACTTCATCTCTCCCTTCTTTCATCTTACAACAACATACAACAACATCCAATGGAGTAAAGCAACTAATTGGTAAGCACAATGGCTTCTTATTTAGATCTAATGCATTGCACCCAAAGAGTAGGGGCTCAAAGGGTTTACAAGCTTTTCTCAATTCCCCCCCCCCCCCCCC
>JAAOWG010000434.1:0-18631 GCA_036491945.1 Paranurophorus simplex
GAGATTGATAATTCTGAGGAAGATGAAGTTGAAGATGCTCTAGTCCTCCTTAAAAGATATAGTTTGTGCCATATTGAAAATAAATTGATAAGCATCCACCGCTTGGTTCAAGAAGTAATTAGGATAACTCTGGATGAAGATGCTCAAGCTAAATCAAGCTTTTGGAAAGTTTTATTTCATTCATTTACAAATATTTTAAAAGACAAAATAGAAGAAGAATGGATAAGAAATATTCTCCATGTTTGGAAATGCTTCTGTGACGTTCCCGAATTCGAGGAGGAATGCCCAGAGTTTGTTAAACTATTAAGAAACAACCTCCTTGATAATTCCATGTACAGAGAAATAGTTGATTACTGTCAGATAATTTACGACATAAAGAAAAAACGTTTGGGAGAACTACATCGGTTAACCATGCAGTCCCAACATAATCTTGCAGATTCCCTTCAACTTAGTGGAAATTGTGAAAAAGCCCATTCCATCTATGAAGATCTCTTATCCAAACAAAAGCAAGAGTTGGGAGACGAGGATTTAGATACACTAGTAACAGCAAGTCACATGGCAGAAAATTTTCCAAATGTGAAAAGATACGCTGACGCAATGGCTCAGATTCAATGGGTGTATGAAATGTATCAAAAGAAATATGGGGATGATAACCCAAGAACAATGTTGGGGCTCCGTAATGTCGCAAAGTTTCAAGAAGACAGGACTCAAGCTTTGGAGATTTATAAGAAAGTGTTGAGCTGGCAGGAGGCAAATTTACCGGAGAATAATACCAATAGGCTTATGACTCGATTTAACATTGCACACACATATTACAGTCAGGGTAATTATGAAATGGCTCTCCCTATTTTGCAAGATATCTTAAGGATCAAGGAAGTGAGCTTGCGGCCCTTGGATTTAGAAACATTTAGAACCCGAGAATATATTGCCCTGATAAAGATTAAATCCGTGAATCAACTAGAAGTGACAGAAGGGATTTCCGAACTTAAAGAATTGTTGCATCAAATGATAAAGCAAGTTGGTGAAGCTCATCCACACGTTACTAAGATTAAAGGGGAATTAAAGGTTCTAGATGATTCAAACGGAGTGAAAAGGCAAGCTTGCACAACATTGTGAATATATTTATGTCAAAACTTATTTAATTTCAAGTCATCTAAACTCAACGAAGATATGTACATTGTATACATAACGGTGTGATGACTGTTTTTAGCAATAGCAATTTTATTTAAACGTATTTGCCCATTTAATTATTTTCGACTTTGCACAACTACTTTTCGAAGTTATTTATTCGTTTTGTTGGCTTAGCTTTTCAGAACCAATTAACTGGGATTTGATGACTGTAAGACGCGAATCCCATCCTTGTACAACTCCTATGTATAAAACTAATTATATTTCAATATTTCACATAAAAATCAGTTAAAATAATTAATGAATAATTAATTAACTTATACATATTAATTAACTTATACATAACTAATTAAAATTGTTTGAAAACTAAAATAAAAACAAACGTTATCATTTTGATTTCCACCAGTAGTGTAGCTAATTCCATTATTGGATTCCCATCCATAATAATTATTCACAACCCTTCCAATTTTTTCCGATAGTGTTGGATGTTTGCTGGCATCCAAATTATCCAAATATGAAAGATTTAATTTACTTATATCAAAATCGTCGAAGCTAACCCGTTCCGTTGAGTAAGAAAAAATAGTGATCTGCTGAATTTATGAATTTAATTTTAACCAATGAAATGAAACCGGATGTGAAAATTGGAATGCAAGTGGATATAAAAGTAAAGTATAAGTGGCCTTCAATACTTTCAACCTTGGAAGGGAGTGGCAGATTTGGTGGATAATTTACATACATAGTTGCATCATTCCCAAAGAATTGTGGATCACTTTTAATTTCATAGTTTATAAAGTAAAGCAGCTTTCACCATAACCAGTTTGGGTTACTACTTACACGTGCATGCATATGATATACCAATCGTCATCTCTCATCGTCTCATCCTTCCTTTTCATGGAGAAGAAGCCTTATAACCAATTAACAAATACCGGTTTTGAGGAATTTTATGGATTTTTACAGAGATTCAGATATTTCACTAAAATCTCAATTCCAGAGGATTCTCGATCATTCTCTAATCCTTTCATCCATATTTCTTCAATTCCGGTTCTTGCAAAAAAATGCCGTCGTGATGTTGATACGTATTTCAACCTAAAGGATCCCCTACTACATCTCTGCATTTCATTTGCAATCCCCCCCAAAATGGATTGCATCTCATATAAAAAGGACGAGGGGTGAGAGACAATTGTCTTAATTCTCTGCCATCCTCCGTTCTTATCCATTCGCTAATAAAATTCATCTACAACTCAAAATGCAAGGTGTAAGTTGAGACGAATGATTTGTTTGCAAAGATAACTTGGTTTTAATTCAAAGGTTACTTTCATCCTCTTGGCCTGTGTTGCAGCAGTCTTTGCTAAAGAATACGTCCCAACCCATTCTTCAAATGTAAGGACAACAATGGCTATTTTTAGTATTTCATGACTTCTTTAACAATAGGTTTACTACGTTGAGCCAAAACATATCCAATATACTCAATACCCAAGCACTTACGGATACGTCCAACCATCTCAACATCATCAACAATACGTTGTTCCATCTGCCCAACAATACGTTGTCCCCTCTGCCCAACAATATGTTGTTCCATCCACTCAACAATACCAATATCTCACTGCAGCCGGTCTCCCAAGCACGCATCAAAACATTTACAACGCTGCTGGTGTTGTTCCATCCAATGTATGTTTGTTTTTTCGATCCCACTGCCATGATTTTAATTGTTTTTAATATTTCAGTATGTTTCTCCAGTTGCTTCAGCCTACCACCCATCCTACTATTATCCAGCATCAGCATCCAGTGTTTACGGATATGCTCTCAAGAAATGAACGGAAAGAACAAAAAATAAATGGACATCACTCTTCAATATAATTAACAATTCCTAGTATGACGTGTAAACCCTCACTTTTGGTAATATTGGAAATAAATAAAGAAATTACAGCATTATTGAGATTATCTTCTTTAATTTATTGAAACAACACAACCTGTTTCATTATGATACAAAAACTTATGAATTATATTCTCTTCAGAGTGCAGAAAGCTCTTCATAGTCATATGCTTCACTTAAATCAGAATCTCCTTCAGACGTAATATCCTCTGGCAAGCCGAATAAATCCCCTTCCCCATTATTCAGCTTGTTAAAGTTTGGCAGAGGGACTCCATTATCATCCAACTCATCTTCCCCACTGTCAACATCAATACTTTCTTCCTCCTTCTTTTTAGATCTCCAGAGTTTCAAAGCATTTTCTGCTTTGAGGGCTCTCTCCACCTCAGTGTCCCGACTCTGTACCCATACAACCTTTTGCTGATAGTAATGTATAACCATTTGTGGAAATAACGTTCGAAACACATTTGCCCGAACAACGAGGCAATTTTCACCAGAAATCTCTTCCGTCTCTGGCTCAGTCTTGATCTTGACAACGTAGCAAAGATGTTTCTCAATGGTGACTACCGCAACGAGCTTCACGGGGATGTGCTTATCAGGCCATTGAAGTTCAACCCCATATTGCTGTAAACCAACATTTGTAATGATAAAAAACACGCTCAACCCCTCAACTTACAATCAATTCCTCAAGATGTTTAGAATTATCGGAATCATCATTCTCCTTATCACTGTTCTCTGAATCCTCTTCCACTTCTACAGCTCCCTTCTTATTCCTCATTTGTTGCTTTTTCTTGTCCCTTTTCTCCGACTCCCTTTCATACACTTCCACAAGTTCCCTACATCCCTCAAGGTTCTCCAAAGGCTCCCAAGTATTATGAGCTGACCCCCATCCCTTCCATTTGACATAGTAGTACAACCTATTCCCCTCCCCCCTCTCCATCTGCTTTTTCCCAACAATTGCCTCAACAATGTATTCATCCTCATCCACCTTCCCAATGGAATGAGCGGCCTCAACTCTAAAATCCGTTTTGGCAAAGGCCCTCTTCGCCCTCCTCTTAGGTTTTGGCATCTTTGGCATCTTTCCACTTCACACTCTACAGTTCCAACGGACCCTTATCAATTAAAGTCCCTTATCAATTAAAAACCAAATTCTTACCAATTCCTTTTGTTTATAAGAACTGCCTCTGTCTCGTGTTGAAGGTTGGTTCGTACCTCCAGTCCAAAGCGCGGCTTTATTTTAAGAAGTTGGGGGAATGTGAGAAATTTTGAAAAATCACCGGCCACAATATTTTGTCCTTTTTCAAAAAAAAACTTTATTTTAGAAAATGAGTGACGTAAGGGAGGAGGAGGAAGAATGGCTTTATGGCGCAAGGACTGCTGGTGGTGTCGGCAGTGTCGGGAATGAGACCCCTGAAGCCCCTGCCCTCGTTCCACAAACAGAACAACAAGGGAAAATTGGAGCAGATGGAGAAGATGAAGAAATGGAGGAAGGGGTAAGGTGTAGGGGGTGTGGTGGAAATATACAAAAATATCATTTCTATTTGTATTAGAAGGATCAAGGCTCAGATGAAGATGATGAAGATGATTCCGACGATGATGATGGAGTACAAGTTGTTATCGGGGATATGAAAGGGAGTCAAAGTTCAAGTCAAACTCCCTTTGGGGGAACAACTGCAACCGGGGTTAAAAGACCTGCACCCACCCAAGATAAGAAAGTAAGGGCCAAAAGGCTCAAAGGCTTTATCTTAATTCCAGCTTTGTCCAGGGAAAGTTTTCTTTAGAGGATTTTGAGTCCCCTGGAACAATAAATGGGGTTCCAACGCTGGAGTATAGTATAGATGGGTTGGAGGATAAACCTTGGAGGAAACCGGGGGCGGATATTACAGATTATTTTAATTATGGATTTACGGAAGAAACTTGGAGGGCTTATACAGAACGACAGAAAAGGATGAGATTTGAATCAGGGGGTCCTCAAATTATTAATCCAATTGGACCCAAGGTATGAAGAGTTGAGTAATTTAAAAGTGAAAAGTTAAGGCTTTTTTTGTAGCCCATGGATCGTGGTGTTATTACAGTTGCTGTGAGTGGTATTCATTTAAAAGAATTTTTAAAAATAGTTTGAACATTTTAGTTCGGAGGATTGTCGGGACAAATGATGCAAAATCAAAGGATGGAAATGATGAGAAGACGGGATGAGCACCGAGAAAATACTATACAGGTCATGACAGCAGATAGAAGAGAGTATAGTCGAAAAAATTTTGAAATGGGAATGGGTGGTCCAATGCCATCAACTTTTAATCCAAACGTCCCCCCTCCAAAGTTTGTTTTATTTACAGAGTTTAGTTATTAATTGGCATTAAATAGCTTTCCTCCCGGCCCTGGTCACGGTCCAGGACCTGAATTTATGAATCAAGAGTTCTTTAACCATCCACCCCCACAGTATTATCCTGAAGATCAAGGATATGAGGAGCAGCAATGGATGGATCATCATGTAAGGCGTATACTAACATCAAAGGTTAGCTATAAAAAACTTTATTTGAATCCTCAGACAGAGTCGTCTTGGGGGGATATGGCTGGAGGTCCACCACAAAGCGGTTCATCAACAATTGTCTCTTTAACTAAAGTCCCCAACGTTCCTCCCCCTCCTGGAGATGATGAAGATGCATCTATAAAGCATGAGAGAAAAGACTAGTAGTTGGTGTTGTGGACTTCCATTTAAAAGTAATAGTTATTGTTTTCTACCTCTAAATATTTGGGAGCGGATCCGTACTTTATGAGTGATTACATTTGTTCAAGGTAGCAGAAGAATTTACTGACCTCCTTTTAAACTATTAGTTCATATAAACATTTACTTTGAGATACAAGAGTAAACTGTTTTTCCAAAATCTAAACTGTACTTCCTGTCATTTGTTATATATGCAACATTTTCAGTCCATTCCCTTTCTAAATTTTAATTAAGTGCTGACTAGGGCCTATACTACATTAATCCAAAATCAGCGGCTGTACTACCGCTTCTATCTTTTGTTTTCTTTGCATTACCACAACAGGATTTGCACATTGTCACCCTATGCAGTTAATGAACCATATTGGACAGTAAACTATTAAATAAATAATGTTCATCTAATATAAATTCTCCCAACAAAACAAGCTTCTTAGATGCTTTCTTGAGAAAATCATTTTAATTTTAATTCTTATTTAATTCGACTCCAATATAAGTTCTTGGTAATTGGTACAACTTCCTATAACATTGCTCAAACTATTTGAGAATAAAATCCCAAAGGATTTGCTCCATTCTACATTATGTAATAAAACATGTTCACAAATTCAAGTGTTCATGGTCGATGGTTCCCTATTTAATGTTGTTTCCTATTTCCAACTTTATTAATCAAAGTTCTCAAAAATGATTTGATTCTAATCCACATTTGATCCACACCTACCTATATATGCAATTAATAATTAGAGCGCTTCAGTTTCTAAACATTCTCCTAAAAATAAATCTCCATCCTGACATTCAATAATTTTGTAGTAATTCCTCTATTGCCTTGAAATTACAAGGCGTATAGGTTCTGCCGTGCATGATTCCTCAATTCTCAGCCAGTTAAATCTAAATTAATTCAATTTCATGTGACGATTTTAATTGCGGGCTCAGAATTGTTGACATATTGTCATTCAAGGTTGGGGGGAAGTGCTGATTCATAGTCCAACTTTGACTTCAAATCCAATGTCAACTCAGTCATTACTCAATCAATGGATTGCAAAGGGAGTGACAAATTAAATTTCCATGTCTCAAGTTTCCGGCCAAACTCTAACGTTCTAACTTTCCTTATTATTCGTTATTCACCATTTTTCATTATAATTAGCACTTTTGGAGTTTCATTAACTTGAGACATTTAAAGTTGCTCCTTTAAAAGAATTCAAGGGTAGCCTTCTTTTTTGTCAAAGCATTATTGTTGTGACCCTAATTACCACATTTGATGACCCTTTTTTCTCATCATTTACTTGAGTCAACCAAACAAAATTACTCCAACATTCATAACATTTCTCATGAAAATGATTGTTGTTCAATATTTCCGTTTTCCTGTAACCAAAAAAATGTTGAATCCATCCCAGTTTCTATACATCATTCCGATTCATTCATCAACAAAGGACATTTAGTATTACACAATCAATACATAATAATGTCCATCCTTTCTGCTTGGACTTTGTTGGTATTTTTCAAGCTGTACAAAACTGAGTCATTGTTGGTAAAAAAAGCTAATTCAGCTCCACATAAAACAAGACTAGTTTATTTAAAAGTAACATGGCATTGCATTGTTGGTTTAGTAGTAGAACCGGAAACGAGGGGTGGACCATGATGATATCATTATCTTGCTTCACTATATGTATATGTTCCCTCATTTCATCATCCCTACTCCCAATCTCTACGTTCTAAATAGGTAAAAACTTGCAAATGCAGGCATCATATAGCCCGAGTCAGGGCATGTGTAAAATTCTGGTCTGGTCATATCTCAAAACCCTATCTAACCTAACCTGACATCCTACAAAGAAAAATCTCAACATTTACTTTTTTTGATAATTTTCAAAACGTTGTGTTGGCCAACTCATATTCTTTGGTACCTACATATAGAAAGACACACACAGACGGATGGACGGACAAAGGGATGCCCTGACTCGACTCGGGCTAAAAATTGTGAAAACTATTTCATGATCATGAATTAGTTATTCCAACCCAATGTATATATTAAATATATGTTATTTTTCACCCAACCACCTTCCGCACCTGTCCTACAAATAAATTCTAAACAAAAGGATGCGTCACATTGGCACAACCACATGCACTTTAAAAATCTAAAGGGGATTGGATTTCCTTTGAAAGGTATGGCAGCACAGTCCCTAGCAGATCTAAATGCGGAATTGTTTATGCACTGCCGAACATTTTACTTGCGACACTTTTCCCTTGCTCTTGTATCCATTGTTGCTTTCAGTCCTTTGCAAGAGATAGTCACGCACTAAAATCCACGTTATACTCAATTATGTTTTGCATCACAAAAATCCTGATTAGCAAGCAAAGATAATCAAAGGTTATCTTGGGAAGGTGTGGGATTGCGAGTCTATAGAAATTCGAAAAAATACAGCCTTCTACTTCTAACATTTTGAAGCCACGCTCATTAATAACTTGTTTTTTTACACAAACTTGAACTTAAAGATTCTCTTGCAACCCTTTGAGGTATGAAAGTGTGAACGTGTTAGGATATTTAGGACATTTACATAAACAATTAAAAAAAGGAGTGATAAGTTGACCACTATTCTATGCGCTATTTATTTTATGAAAATATCTTTTCTCAACAATTTCAAACAATTGTAGAGTCAAACGGGAAAGCGGAAGCAACGCTGTCAACAAAAACGGTACTCAGGGCATGGCAATTGTTTTAACTTGAAAATGAACTCTTATTTTGAACAAATTATGACAAGTTTGTGACATTCCAACAGTAACAATGGCCGAACTTGATGCAAAAAGAAAGTATTTGGATCCAAGGTGTTTAACAGTGCTAAGTTTATATTTACTTTGCGCTTCTGCTCAAGTTAATGGGATTTTAATTAATATTAGAAAATTAGGGAATGTTCAAGGGGTAAGTCGTCATTTTTCTTTAAAAAAACCTAATAAATTAGAGCAATTGTTTTGATGACCTTGCAATAGTAAATTGATTACAACATGCTATTTATACCATGATCAAAACATAGAATTCTATATAAAGCAGTGGCAGAACTAATCTTTTATCCTTTATAGCTCATGTTTTCATCATAATATTTTTAGGTTCGAGATGCTTCAACCAATAGCTACGCCTATTTAGGGATTCCATATGCTAAAGCTCCTATAGCTAATTTAAGATTTTTGGTAAGAGCAAAAACAAAATATTTTGGAGCATTTTTTATAGTTCATGCATTTTATAAAGCCTCCAGAACGTCATGATGGATGGAACTCCACACTGGATGCAAGTCTAATGGGACCAAGCTGCATTCAACCCACAGCAAGAGGAAGAACATCAGAAGATTGTCTTTTCCTTAATATTTGGACTCCACAGGTAGAAGGGATTTGTGGCTTCTGTGTTTTTTGAAGCATTGAGTTGGCGTGTCTCTCCCACTTGAACAATTTCAAGTGACAATCCAAAGATAATTATTATTTTTTGCCTCCAGTACGCCACCGGGAGAAGTTTGCTTCCAGTTGTAATCTTCATTGGTGGTGATCTTTACACATCTTATGATTCCTCATTTTATGGAGGGGCGGAGTTGGCCTCTATGGATCTCGTCGTTGTAACATTTAATTACAGGCTCAACGTTTATGGTAAGTCCCACAAGGAACTTTGTCACACACATTTCCTTCATTGTTGGAGAATCATGCAAAGTCTTGGGAAAACAATGGATGAGTTGATGAGGAATAAAAGGATGGGTTTATCTAATTATGTAAATACTACGATTTTATAGGATTCTTCTCAATGGAGGATGTAAAAGCTGGAGGTATTGTGTTTCCTATATTATATCAAATTTTTACAAATATCCTTTTTTAGGGAATATGGGCCTATTTGACCAATACGTTGCAATAGAATGGGTGCATGAACATATAGAAGCATTCGGTGGGGATCCAACCAAGATCACTTTAATGGTATTTTTATTTTTGAAAATAATTTAAAAAATGATTTGTAAATGATATAGGGTCACGGCTCCGGTGCAGCTGCTGTAATGCTGCATTTGACCTCACCCAAAGCCGTTGTTGGTCGCTATCATCGAGCCATCCTCATGTCCGGTTCGTCCTTAGCCCCATGGGCAATGGGCTATAAGGTTAAAGAAGCGTCTCAACTCCTTGCAAAGGAACTGAGTTGCTCCACCTCAAGCACGGATTCAATATTGGATTGTCTTCGATATCTGGATGTTAATAGGATAACTCATGCCTACTACCGAGTCATAGATTATTACAATGGGACGGATGTGTTTGGACCTGTGGTCGACAACTTTTTGCCTAAAGCCCTTCAATACGTGGGACGTAGTCCATGGGAGGTTAAACATTTATATCAAGGCCTCTTCAAAGTTCAAAAAAAAATCCTTTTGTAGGCCCTAGAAAGGGGAGAGTTCCCTAAAATTCCGGTTATAACTGGGATTTCAGCAAAAGATGGACTTCTTATGATTCGTCGAAAATCCCAACTATACAGACTGAGCCCATTGGATTTAAAAAGAACATTTGAAACAGAACTAATTCCACAATTATTGGAAAGATCTAAATTAGGAAGGAGTTGGGAAGTTGTGAAGGAAGTTATCAAATTTGCGTTCATCTCTGGAGCTGCAAATGAAACGGCCGCTATTATGGAACAAATGCTGGATGTAAAAAGGATTGCTCATTGTTGCCTTTCTTTAATTGTTATTGTGGTTTACAGTTTTATACGGAATCCATGTTCCTTGCACCTCATGTTCAAACTGCTCAGTTTTTGTCACAATATTCAAATCTTGTTTATGCATATATCTTTGACCAAGGTAAAAGATGATTCATGGAATCCATGAAATCTCATGGATTGCTTTCTTTATTTCCAG
Source organism: Paranurophorus simplex (assembly GCA_036491945.1). Taxonomy (NCBI): domain Eukaryota; kingdom Metazoa; phylum Arthropoda; class Collembola; order Entomobryomorpha; family Isotomidae; genus Paranurophorus; species Paranurophorus simplex. Next base: position 10,580 of record JAAOWG010000434.1, read on the forward strand.
AAACTCCGGATCCCAATGTCTACACAAATTCTATAAATTCTACGGGTAGCTAAATAAACCTGATTCTCATGTCATTTATTTGAAGGATAAAACAATGAGCTTGTAATTTTAGGTGCTTGGCATGGATCAATACTTTTGTACTTATTTGGACGCTCAACCTTTGCCGACTCTATTGGAAGGGAATTTAATGGGATTGAAAGCGGAGTGTCTTCTCGAATCCAAAACTATTTGTCCACATTTATCATCACAGGGACAACTACGACCCGCAATACGTGGTCACAATGGACAAAATTTACCCCATCCTCCCCATTTCATTACTGGTTAAGGGATGGTCGACTTTCTGCAGGATATCAACCCCATAGGACCGCATTTTGGACGGAATTCCTACCAAAGTTGAGCTCAATAAGTGGCTCAACTTATGGGAACTCATTAACAAGTGCACAAGAATATCGTGAAGGTAAAAACGGAGTTTTTAAAAAAGGGTTGAAAAAAACTTATCAACTTTCATCCACAATTATAGGATCAAATCCCGCATACAAAAGTGCAACATGGGTCCTTGGTGGCTTACTCGTAATCCTAATGACAGTCTTACTTTTAGTATTATCAGTCCTACGAAGAAGAAGGAAAGGTAACTTTGATTTGATTTCCTTTGATTTGAGGAATACTAAAAAAAAGTTGGTTTTTTTAGAACAAGAATTCACAAGTAGGGAAACATCACCGGAAGTTACAGGCTCCCGTTCTCCGATCCCTAGCCCAAGTCCTCATCCAGGACCAAGGGCTGGGAGGCGTCCAAGAGCTCAACAAGATCAAGGCGTTACCATTTTATACTAAATGGAGAATCGAAACGGCAATTTAAACAACCACTCTTCTAGTTTTAACCTTTACTCTTAACCAATGATCTGATCATGTTTTTTTAGAGATGTTTTATTTCTACTAATAAATCACTTGAGACAAAGTATAAACAAAGAAATTTTATTAAGGACGAGCCAATTACAAGAAATGAATGCACATACAAAAGATTACATATCATATCATCAGGAGGTTTGCTTTTCATCCAACTTCGCGTAAGGCCTCTATTTATCAAATCCTATGAAATCAGGGAAAATCTAATAAAGTACTTGTACAAATGGAATCAGGGAAACAAATTTTTTAAGAGCCGATTTAAACTCTGCAATTAAACTAACTGGAAAATAAACCAATTGGGTTGAAAGTGTAATGGATGCATAGAATCAATATCAAACTTATAGATTAACTAAAAATAATTGGCGATTACATTTTACTTATACGAATTTGAGGAATTTTAGGACAACAAACTTGGAACTAATAGAAGTTCAATTAAATAGATGTTTGTATAAATGCCCTACATTTTTCACATTCAGATGTTATTTTGAACTTACGATGGTCTTTTTATTTCGCGATGAGATAGGAAAGAGAGTAGAATGTTTCTTTTTTTTCTTCACAGGTTTGCATTTCCAACTAAGTTCAACTTGAAAAAAAACAAATATTGATAATTTATGAATTTAGAAAAAACAAAAACAAAAATTCGAAGATAAAAAAACTAGTTTTGATAACCCAAATTGTTTGTAACAAAAAAAATAACACCTACTTGATTGAAACAACTTTGAAAAATTAGAACTGATTTTTTTCAGAATCTTCTGAATGATTACAATTTTGTAACTTATTAGAATGGAAATGCAGTGTCCTGTGGTGTTTTATAGGAAAAACTGTTATGAAATTTTATACCGGCTTAGCTCAGTCCTTTCATCCAAGGAATTCAACATCCAAGGATTGAAGATTCAAGGTCTGCCTGTTTAGAGGTGTGAAAGCAAAACTATTTAAAAGATTTGAAGTGTCAAAGTATTGCATGTATAATTTGAAATGAGTAAACTATCCGAGTTAGTTTACAGCAAATCAGAGAGTGGCAGACCTTTTGCAGAATTTTAGTGTAAAAAGCATTCAATTCTTTTAAAATCTAACACCTCTAAACAATTATTTCGTACCATCTTATACTAAGCTAGAGACTGTACGTCGCAAGTATTATATAGGCCGACCGCTCCATGTACACTGCTGATCAATCAGTTTACAAGGGGATCCGCACAGCCGGATTTTATATTCAATTTTTAACACATTTTAAATATGATTATGATGTAAGGTTCCAGCCAATAAACTGTAAAACCTTGCAGACGAATGTTAGTCTGTCAAATTTGGGGATAACCAAACTAAACTTTCATAACCACTGTGTTTTTATACATTATATTTACCTGCAACAAGGGCAACAACTGACCCTAATATTTTGTTGGATGGATTTTTTTTTTAGGATTTTGAAAACGCCCAATAGTAGAATTATTATAATAGATGGAAGTGGGCAAAAGATTCGATCAATAATTCAAAACTACAGTTTTACTATTATATAAAACTTTTTTTAGTTGGAATAACAAAGTGTGACCTGTATACATCGAATCAGCTAATTGGTTTGCTATACGTGCAAAATTCTACTCTTTCACCCCCCTATCCTTTTTCTGAATTTCAGTTTGCATTTTAAAGTAGATTTTTCAATTTTTTTAGATTTTTTAAATATGCGGATACCATTTCGTAAATTTTGATCTTATAAAATAAAGTTTGAGTAGATGATTTGAAACAAAAAAGAGATATAGACGCCGTTTTAAACATTCCGAGTTGCAACCGGTTCAAAGAAAAAAAAGATCAATTAAATGAGGAGAGACTTAGTTTGGAGGATTAGCAGTGGGTGTTTGCTGCATCGCCGGTGTTTTGGTCTGATGCATTTGCAACACTGCAACCGCCTCTTCCATTCGTTGTTGAAGAGCATCACGATCCTCCAACATGTGCAAAATATCCGAGTTATCCATTTCCAGCAACATTCCAGTGATTTTTCCAGCTGAATGTGGATACTTGTCCTATTCAAAGTAAAACAATAACGATAAGTTGATTGAATAAAAGGTTGGATATATCCAAATTATTCATAACTTACGTGAATCAGAGGGAAAAGACGTTCTCCCAAAATCTGCTTCTGATCGTTAGGATGAGCAGCAGCCAATGCAGAAGCAGACAATGGCTCTTGTCCCTGGATTGCTCCTCCGCCAGTTTGGGTTGGTTGACCTTGCATTCCAAGGATTGGAGCTCGCATTGGTTGAGATGCGTATTTGTATGTCGGAGGCGCCTGAGAACTTGGTCCACGTGGTTGTTGAGCACCTGCAGTTGCAGTCATTTGTGGACCGTTGCTTGTAGCTCTTGGCTGAGGAACAACGTTTTGTTGACCTAATGAACGTGCAGACACAGACAAATTGGGTGAGTTTCCTTTTACAATTATATTTAAGTGTAATAATACCAGGCATTCGGGTGAGACCTCTCATAGATGGTTGTCCTGCAGTAGCGGCTCCAGGCATACCTCCTCGAGGAGCACGGAATGGTGGTTGCATAGCAAAGGCAGCAGGAACTTGTCCAGATGGTCGTTGAGCTGATGGCCAACGTGGCGATGGTCGAATGCCCATTTGCGCAGGAGTGTAGAATCGTTGAGGTTGAGGGATAGTGGGCATGAAATAGTCTGGAAGAAATTATGAAATAATAAATAGTGGTTTTAAGAGATGCTTACTTCCTGGATTGTAAACTTGGCCCATTTGAGGCATCCTCATGCTAGACATATTCACCATGCGCTGCATGTATTGTGAAGTCAAGTGAGCCTTACGATCTTCCTTGCGCTGAGCAAGAGCCACGTACAATGGTTTGGTACCAACAATGCGTCCGTTCATTTCAGTCACGGCTTTCGTGGCTTCTTCCGGTGATGAAAAACAGACAAATCCAAAACCTTTGGATCGTCCTTCCTCAGTCATCACTTTAGCCGAAGTAATGGTTCCGTATGGTGCAAATTCTTTACGAATTTTCTCATCATCAATGGTATCGTCAAGGTTCTTTACGTAAAGATTGACTCCTTGATATCTGTTCAACCTTTCAGCCTTTAGCATTTCGAACTTGCGACGCAATTCCTGTTGCCTCTCTATATTTAAAAAAAAAATGATTAAAAATTAACATTATTTGTCTTTTTTTTAAAAAAAAAACAAATTACCATTCTTCTTCTGGGCTCGTCCCACATATACCGGCTTCCCGTCAAACTCTTTACCATTCAAATTGTTGACAGCCTCCTCAGCTGCTTCAGCATCTTCAAAAGCCACAAATCCAAAGCACCTTGACTTTCCAGTTTCATCATTCATCACTTTGTATGAAGTGATTTTTCCAAAGGCCTCAAACAATTCCCGCAATTTATCCTCATTGATGGAATCCGGGAAATTTTTGATGTACACGTTAGTGAACCTCTTAGCCTATGAAAAAAGCAGAAAAAATTTCCATTGGTCCATTTCTCTCCTTTTTTAAAATTAATAATAAAAATGTTTCGTTACATTACCTTCTCTCCAATTTCCTTTTCGCGATCCTTCCTTGGGACAAATCTTCCAACGTACAATTTCTTGTCGCTGAGCAACATTCCATTGACCTTGTCAATGGCCTTGTTCGCAGCTTCTTCCGTCTCAAAATGCACAAAGCCGTACCCTTTCGAGTTTCCGGGCTCATCCGTAGCCACCTTACAGCTCAAGATGGTTCCAAAAGTAGAAAAGGTGTCGTACATGTCCTTGTTGTCGATGGACTTATCCAAATTCTTGATAAAGATGTTTCCAACTCCAGATTTTCGGAGAGATGGATCTCGTTGAGACCACATGATACGAATTGGACGACCCTTCATCAAATCAAAATTCATCGTGTCCATAGCTCTCTCCGCTATAGAAAAAACCCAACCACTACTTAATTTCCTATTAATCCACTTTATGACTTACCATCAACGGGTTGTTGGAAATTGACGTAAGCATATCCCAAAGAGCGACGAGTGATCATATCACGGCACACACGAATTGAAAGCACGGGTCCAGTTTGCGAAAACTTTTCAAACAACATGGCCTCAGTAACATCAGCATGAAGGTCGCCAACGTACAGCGACGTCATTGGATAATTTGGCTGCGTAGCCGCCTGCATCTTCCTGACCGTTTATAACTTGAAACAAACCTGGGGAAAAAATTTTTATTAATTCCCCACCAACCAATCCTTACTCACGATAAACTTGATAAGTTTCTAGCTTAAAAACTATCTTGATAACCTCCCTCCCTTTAAACCGAGTACAAAATATCGTATTTTTTTAGAATTTTGAACTAAAAACTTTTTATTCCATTTTTTTGGAGGCAAACTCTGAGGGTCTGTCTTTGTAGAATGCTAGAGAAAGAATGAGAGAGGTCAAGAAAAGCTTCTAGAAGGAAAAAAATTTTCGGGGTCAAAGCCCGTTGTCATGGCAACCTTTAAAAAATTTTCCGTAAAATCTCAACCTCCCCCAATTAATTATCCAAGTGGGTGTGGTTGCATGTTTAACAATATGAACAATATTTAGCATCCCCACCCCCCCCTGCTCCTCATCCATCAAAAAAAGAAACCAGGCCACACCAAAAAATAATTAACAATAGAACTTTCCAGAGAAATTGCCACCAATCAACCAACAATATGGCGGAATTAGAAATTGTAAAAAATAAACTTACCAAATAATAACAAAGGAGGAAGGGGTGGATTTTTTTTGGATTTTCTATTTTTATATTTTTTTTGTATTTTTATATTTTATGGAAGAAATGTAGAATAAATGTCTCGTGGGGGGATTAGTCCTCACACTCACACTTCAGAAATGGATCTGAGGGAGAGAGGGAGGAAAGGAAAGGCAAAACTACAGAGGGCAGGATCTATCTCCTTCTTTGTACAACGCATAAAATGACAAAGGGGGTGAGGGGCCGCTAGCACAAAAGATATATGAAAGAGGGTTGAAGGATTTGCGCAGCATTCTCAAGGAGAGAGAGGGGGTGGGGCTGAGTGGCCGTGGGTGGGATGGATTATTCCATTATGGAGGATTGTATATTGACTATTTGAGTCATGAAAATGATGATAAAGAAGGATTAAATTAATTTAATGCTTAACATATATGCAACTTATCACATCAAGTTTAGACTACAACGCAAATGATTTTTATAATAACAAAAACTACATTAAGTAGGTACTATATATGGAGTTTTATTATAATACATGCTAGGGGAATGGAAATTAGATTGTAGTTCTTTATAATCCATGGTCTTTGTAAACAAAATGTGCTAGACAGACTAATTATACAGATAATGGTACATAATCGAGTGTGAGAGGTGGTGAATAAAGCAAATGCTTGGGTGATGCTATTGTTTTGAAAATTCAATGACTCGAGAAATTTTAACGGGAGAAATCACGATCAGGTAGCATAATGGGAGCTACTAGTGTCCATATGTATAACACAGCACAAATCCATGATGACACAATCTTGATCCAAACAGAGGATGCATTCGCTGATAACGTTTGAAGAGATGAATTTGGACTAAACAAAATAATTAAATAGGAAATGCATAGAATGCTCTTTTTGAGACTTACGTAAACCAATTAGTCAGAGTCATCATGACATAGAGTGTCGCAAGAACAAACATGACGTGGAAGAAGCTCCATGAATAAGCCACGGTTTCTTCTTCATTGTCCCAAACTTTCTTATCACCCTCATTTGTTCGTTCTACTTTAGCACTCTCAGGATCAGGAGATACAGAAGAAGTATTATCCTGAAGAAGGGCATTTCCCAATGAAAGTCGAGCTGATTGAGAGGCTGTTGATGTTCGAATACTTGAGTACAAGACGCAAGCAATGAAGAGGACGAGACCAACGATACTTTGAGTATCCATCCCTGGGCCACGATTTTTATCCGCTTCCAATGTTGGTTTGCATGTAATGTCTGAAAAGTTTTTTAATCATTTAATTCATCCGTTTCAAATTTAAATAAAATCTGTCGAAGCCATTAAATTACGTTCAGAGTTGCTTATTGCAGACCAAGTCAAATACATGATGTACACGGATACCGAGGCTGCTTGCAATAATCCAGAAGTGGGGTTGTATTCTTGTACTTTTGGTAGAATAGAGACAACGCTCACAACAATGCATACGATAAGGTTGAAAATTATAAAAAACTTGTTGATTCCGCAGGATTCCTGAAATCCCAAATATCGATAGTAGTGACCCAAATAACAAGCTCCCCATCATACCTCTCCATTCCCAGTATAAAAAATCCAAAACAATACGACAGCCGTAATGACTAGTCCATACGCCAAAAATGTCGCTGAAAGCAGAGCACAATACCATCCCCGTGATTCCGTTTCTTCATACTGACTTATCCAACTCTCTGCCCAATTGTGGGCGAAATCCACAATCAAAATGAGCTGGATTAGAATAAACGCAAATCCTCCAACCATCCCAAAATACATCCACGTCGTTCCAAAGGATCCTCTTGGTATGAAGAATGCTCCAACACAAATCCCAATGACAATCAAATACTTAATCCCCCAAAATCCATTTTGCAGCCCAGCTCTCGGATCCTTTGAAGTTTTAACCCCAATCGTCAGCAACGACATTATCGCAAAAAAACATGTCAACCCAAAACAAACTCTGTATACAGCCAAATATCCAACAACTTCTGAACATGACACTCCCAACCCCACCCTTGACTCCTCATTTTTACAGAAGGGAACCCCAGCCAAGGACTCCTGCAGCCCTGGGCTTAACATTATACAGCAAACGATAACCCCAACGAGCAGCATGATCGCGTACATGATCCTACTTGATGTTGAATTTTTACAGGATGGACAAGCAGCACAGCATAAGCTGCATGCTGCGCTTCCACAACAGCACGCCAGCTGGAATAAACGTTACTTTTAAACTTAATTAATACAAAAATATAATTAACCCCTACCTGTGTGATTCCCAAGGCTCCTAAAACAGCTCCCATCCCTTAGCCTTAATTTACTCTTGATGAGGATCACCCCCTACACTAAATATAAAAAAAATCCTATATTTCCCAAATATTTACCTTATCAACCAAACTCCCCTTTTGTTTCCCTTGTTTTACAATAATTTTGATAAAGTTTCAACTGACTCAGAGACTGCTGATCA
>JAAOWG010000435.1:0-18594 GCA_036491945.1 Paranurophorus simplex
ATTGATATTGTGAGAATATATTTTTAGAATATCATTCAGGTCAATTGGGGTCAGTTTGGGTTGTTAGGTTGGCCAACAAACATTTTTGAAAATTATCAAAAAATTAAATTTTGAGATTTTTCCTTTGTGGGGTGTTTGGTTAAGGTTAGGTTAGGTTTCGAATAGGAAAGAGTCATCTAGGTAACCCCCACCGATTTTTAAAAAAGTATTTCCTGACTCGGGCTATGTGAGGTTGCACTGGAAGTTTTTGGTTTATTGTTAGTTTGACCAAACCAAACATTGGTTTTCTTTCCGGAGTAAAAACTTGATAAATATAGCCCCATATTAAATAAATAACAATTTGGAAATAAAAATCATTGTAAAATGGAGTGGTACTGGATCATTGCAGTGACGTTTGCTATATTTGTAAATATTTTAATTGTGATTGGAAATAGTTTGGTAATTATTTCTTGGATTTTATATTCTCAAATAAGGACCCCTGTGAACGCGTATTTACTTTCGTTGTCTTTTGTGGACTTTGTCATTGGTACAACTTTATTTCCATTATACACCGGGTCACATTTAAATGATGGGAAATGGCTGCTTGGAGAAACGTCATGCAAAATCTATCTTGCAGCAAATGTCATTCTTTGCTCTGTCTCAATTTTGCATCTCATTGTAATTTCCGTTGATTGCTATCGTGCTGCAATGTCAGGAGGAATTTTGTACAAACCGACAACTTACAAATTAGTGGCTGAAAAAATCGCAATTGTCTACATTTGTTCATTTTGGATGACCCTTCCTCTACTAATGGATTGGGAAAATAGCATTCATGGAAATTTCAAAGAGAAGATATGTGCAGGTAGGTAAATGAAATGAAATAAAATAAAATAAATAAAATAAAATAAAAAACAGCAAATAAAACGGCAACGTGGAAAATCCATCTTTCTCTTGGAGTATTTTTTATTCCTGGATTTGTACTTGTTCGGATTTATATCAAGATTTACAAGGAGATCCAAAGACGCTTTACAAAAGAGAATAAGGGGACACGCTCATCCCCGATAAACCGAGTTAATGACGACATGGAAGAAATATCTTTGAAAGATGCAAATCCTAGTAGAAAGCAAGACAAGCATGAAGCTTTAAATTCGTTAAAGTTTAATGGATTCTCCAAAACGGAGGCTAGCGAATGTTTCGAAGCAGTAAATCCAATTACCAAGAGTTTTGTGACAGATTTCAATCAAAGGAAAACCCAAGCTTCCCTTCAAAAAGAAGTGCAAGGGGCTAAACAACTTGGATTAATTATTGGAGCATTTATCCTTCATTGGTTGCCTTTGTTTGGTCTTTATCCCATTCTTACAATCTTTCACCCTGGTGCACAAGATCCATTTGTAATTTTCACACTTGTGGGGTTTGGCTATGCCAATTCAATGATGAATCCTATAATTTTTGCAATACATAATAAAGATTTTAGAATTGGATTTAAAAAGGTTTTGTGTTTTTGGAGTAAATAAAATATTGCGATGAATTTCTTTGATTCTAATTATTTGTGGTATAATGATTACCACACATTTTAATTGTGAATGTGACTAATGCAGGCAGAGATATGGCTTTTCATGGATTTCTATTTTCAGCTTGGTTGTTATAATACCGATAGATATTTGGACAATTTTGTTTGTCTAATAATTTATGCAAGTGTAATTGTCTAACTACAAAATCCGGATGGCAGATGTTAAAAATTGATGGCCTTCAGAAGCGGAATGCAGGTGGATTGACTTCCTCCGGAAGTTGTCCAAATGTAGGACATGTGATCATAAATAATATGACAGGGATGCTATTGACCACTGCTGTTGGGCTTTGGATTACAGAAATTCATGGTATGAGTTCAGTCATTGTTTCAAACACCATCAGTATTTGTAACAACTCTGAAACCTTTGCAAGCTACGGTTGAAAAGGTTTTTATGAATGAGATTTTAAGTGTTGTTTCAACCCCAGTGCATTTAAAAGTGGCATTTTCTCATTACACAAAACAAGGTTTATTATTATGAATGAGAGAAATTCCTGTGTGATGAGATTTAGCTGTATTTGGTCTTGTATTCTCCTGCAGTGCATAAAAGGGAAGAAATAATTCGACCCAGCTACAATCCCAAGTAAAATCCATTTCAGCTCTTTAACTCAAAGTGAATGAGATGATGAGAAAGATTTTTTGAACAAGAAAATGAAACAACTTTTTCCATTTGAATTCAGTCTTTACTACACCGACCTCCTGTGGTGGTATACTAGTGATATGGGAGCCCTTCTTACAGTTCCTTTTTGAAACGGTTAAAAAACTTGGAAACAAGTTCAAAAGCTACTACTTAATTAATAGAAATGGATTTGGTTCAAATTATTATGCTTATTTTTTTTATAACAATTCCACTGGGATGGTCACTTCTTAGTTCTGAAGTGAGGTGGACGCATGAGCTAAAGCTTGATGACAAGGGATTTCAAGTCCGATGGGACTCTGAAGATCCGGATTTTCTGACAATGGAAATTTCTGCCCCAACAATGGGCTATATTAGTATTGGATTTTCACCAAATGGGGATATGATGGGAAGTGATATGATAATAGCTTGGGTGGATTCAGGGGGGATACCTCATGTCAATGTAAAGTTTACTACATCTTTTGTCTCATTCAAATTAAAAGTTTTTTTAGGATTATCACGGGGTTGGGAAAGTTGAACCAATTCTTGATGCACAACAAGATTATTTTTTAATTGCAGCTTTAGAAAGAGATAATCAAACGACGGTAAGGTTTCATCGAAGGTGGGAAACTTGCGATGAGGAACATGACATCAAAATTGGGGTGAGTTGTAGCATTTTATTTTTGGAAATATTGGATGCATAAAGATTTTGCAGTGAGTAAATTTTTGCATTTGTTGGTGACTACAATAGAATGACATTTGTGTAATAAATCAAGAGTAACGTGTCTAGTTGTCTCAATCCACCATTACATGGGTTTCATGCATAATTGAGAAATTAGTTTTATCAGATATAATGTCAGTTGTAAATCAGATAAATAATCTGGTCCCACCACTTTGGCAATCTATCACAATTATCATCTATACCTTCACTTTTGAGTTTGAAGATCAAGGTGCATGCAAAGATATAATTCAAGGAAATATTACAAGGTCTACAATTGTTAAAGAATCATGAGATTGCAATGAGATTCAATGAAAGAAGTCCCTTCTTTTAAAGTATTGTAATTTGATACAGTAATAGTACTCATATTTCTTGAACTTGAAATTGTTGAAAGCACACATGTTCACATGTTTCTTTTGCTTATATAGTTTGACACAATGAAGCTCATTTGGGCTTTTCACAAAGATGACCCAAACCCCCTGGACTTTAGTTTCCCATGGCATGGATCTGTAAATAGAGGGAATCGACATGCTCGGTTAAGACTTCCAGGAACTAAACCATTTCCGGATGGTACTGATGGATTACAAAGTATGCCATTGGATATCAAAGCTTTGGATTTGACGATGGAAAATGTAATTAATACCTCTCTGCAAACTTGGGGATAAAGTTTGAACCCCTGTGTATTACGCTTTTGTACAGGTTGATCTTGATGGTGTTCAAAACTACATGGTCACTTGTAAAATCTTCAAGTTTCCACAGACTAGTGGTTTGAAACCAAAATTGATTGGAGTAAGTGCAGTAGTGTAGCTTATTCATCGGAAAAGATGGATTGATTGACATTTTTTTTGTGCTTTCTTGCTTTTTGCAGTTTAAGCCATTGATCACTGAAGAGAATGAGGGAACCATTCACCGGATTTTTGTTTATCAATGCCACATCCCTCCATCAAATCCTGACATTGATGAATCAAAAGCAAAAAGGGAAACAAGGGGATGCGAGGGCAACATAATGTCGTACTGTGCTGAACTCCTATTTACATGGGCACTTGGCTCAGAAGGTTTGATATATTTCAGGCTCATTAATCCAGTTTGAAAGTTTTACATCGTAAACTTGTAAGGCACGGTTCAGTGGATTGGTTTGTCTAAATTTGGAATATTTTACAACAGGGGAAATGCTTCCATCACATTTGGGGGCAGAAGTAAGCTCAACTTATTTGAAACTCAAGGTTTTCTATGATACACTGAGTGGAAAGCAATGTAAGTTATTTGATCATGAATCTCTCCCAAATGTCATGTTTCACTAGAGTGCATAAGAAAAGTTTAAATTTGTTTTCATGTAACTTGTCTCCTATTTGTAGCATTAGACAGCTCTGGAATTCGACTATTTTACACCAATAACATCAAATTATACTCAAGTGGAGTACTTACTGTTGGACATCGGGATTCCTCACCATTTTTAGCAGTACCACCAGGACAAGATAATTTTAAAATTTACAGCCTCTGCTCTTCAGATTGTACAAGAAATGTACGTTGTATATGTATAATAACCTATCTTTTTAAGTAATGAGTTGCAATTGAGTTTTTTTTGTAATTCACAGGGAATTCCAGAGAGTGGGATAAACGTATTTAGCGTTATGCTCCACAGCCACAAAGCAGGAAGAAGGATTCGACTTCGTCACATAAGAAATGGAATTGAGTTGCAACCAATTGTAGAGGTATTGTCGTAATAGAACTAATTATAGTTTACGAACAGTACCAAAGAGTTTTTAAACTTTAATTCGATAAGGATCGTAACTACACCCACTTGTATCAACAACACTATCTATTACGAGATGAGGTCCGGATATTCCAAGGCGATGAACTTTTGTTAGAATGTGAATATGAGACTTTGAATCGTGACAAGTTTACATTTGTAAGAACTGATAATATTTGTCTGTCCGATGCAATTGCAATGAGATCGAGATGACATAACTGACATGATTAATGTTCCTTAGGGCGGTTACACCAATGAAGAAGAAATGTGTCAAGCCATATTGCACTATTATCCCAAAACAAATCTCACTTTATGCCAAAGTAAACCTGAATTTCAATCCTTCTTTGCTGGTTTTGGAGTTGGACGAGTAGCAGGGGATGGTTTAATTCGAATTGATCATCACACCCAAGATTTGTATGATTTATCATTTATGTACTTTATAGGAGATGAATGCATGAGAAATTGCCATTTTTATTAGAAAAGAGATTGATCTACTCCCACCAACGTTTGCTTTAGAACAATGGCCTCGGTCTGAGGACGACGATCCATTTGACACAGTTTTCATAACGCAGCCAGGCTCTTTGTTTAATATGTCATTATCAAGGAGAATAAAAAGTTTTAATTGGACGGTAAAAACTGTGTCAAAGAATTTAGAGAATTCTTGGAAAAATGGGAAGCACTACACATATTGTGAAGATAGAAACAACAAAGTACTTCACAAGGTACATAAGTACTTGATAAGTTGAAATGAAATGATCATTAAAATCATAATTGAGTGTATAATAATTCCAGAAATACGTGACAGCACTACCACAATTTAAGAAGTACAGAAAAGTCTCAACTTCCATTTGTAGAGGATCTCGATACAGGAATTCTGGGGAAAATGTGACAATTCATTCTGAAATTAGATTGATTGCATTCACACTCTTTATAAAAATAATATTTGATGTTGAAGGATATTTTATAATTTGAATCATTGCATCAACAATTTGACATTTACATTTACAAGACTAATTTGGTCTAATATATAATTAAGTAGAGTACAAATGGATAGTAGGCATGTTGAGAAGAATGACGAGTTGATGACAGTGAAACCAAATTCGTCAACTACCTTAGATCCATTTCAAATAGTTCAATAGAAACTGAATAACGTTAATTTCTGATACAAAGGACCCTGCTGAGTTTTTGTTTGTTTATTGTCTCTCTCCCATATTTCCGTATCCAATATCTTATGCAATGCAATCAAATCAAGTCAAAATCATCAATGCTTCATAATTACAATTCATGTATGCCATATTATGTCAAGATAATTTCGTAATTTCTAATCAAAGTATTACATTCAATTGTATTGAATTGAACATTAACATTTTCTTTGATTAAAACTTGATTAATGTTGTGTAATAAGGATGTAATGAAAATATAGTGAGGAATAAATTAATTGCTACATGACAGCTCTACTAATTTCATTATCTTTTGCTTTTTGAAGGGTAAAGGGCTAAATTGTTGAAATAAATAAATAAATAAATAAGGACATTCCTCAATATACAAAAAAAACAGCATCCAACTAATTACTACATGTCAAAAATGAAGGGAAACCAACAATATTCCTTCGATATAATTTGTACCGAAGAACGTTTAAATTGTATTGAATAAATAAATGAATTCTTCCCTCGTAATCTGTGCATAAACAAATTAATTGTTTAATTAATTATTATTTTATGGCGTATAGTCGTGACAAAGTTTTATAGGTTTTTGTAACAAAAATCATTGTTGATGTTTTCTTGCAAACGTTATTTATACGTGTAGCTAGAAGCAAGATGAATCAATATAATTTAAGTAAACAACATTATATCAGCTAAAACCTCATGTACCTCGATGAAAACAAACATGACTAGTACTATAAAGTGGTTGATTGGAATGAAATCTTTGGCATTATGCACGTATCGTGCATTTAGTTGTATTTTGAGTTCAAGTACTTGTTTATGACAAAATGTTCCAAATAATACAGTTAGAAAACTTGATAACGCGACCTTCAACTCTTTTAACAATTTTGTCTTTATTTGTCCACTTTTTGTATTGACCAAGAATTGAAGTTTTGTTCCTATTTATATTTTGCAACTTTGCAACTTCCTCACATTGCTTCTATTTTTGACCATGTCAAGGTGAATGTTTGACAAATAAGGCCAGACTTTGGTAATAATAACTGATAAATTATTAATTAACCCTATCAAACAAAGAATTCATTAATGATTGTCATTTGAAGGTAATTTCATCATAGAATAAAAATTGCAAATCAATGCCCAATATCGATTATCAAATCTCAATGATCAACTAATAAGTCAACTTGCAACCCCTCAATTCATTGGATTAAAAGAATTCATGAATATCATTTGTTCTTGCGAAATAAAAATCATCAACATCAAATGATTCTCTTTACCTTATTAGTTGCATGCAAATTATGATATTGAATAATGATACCTGATCGATGCCATTACTGAGTCAGATAGCCATGAACGGTGTGTACAAATCTTAATAGAAAAACTGCACTTTAGTAGTAAAAACGTAAAAAAGAAAGTCAAGGGTGTTGAAAATATTGATCTTGATGGGATTCCAATAATAATTAATATTTAGTTCAAAGTCTCATTGAAATGTCCTTTGCATGCAAAAATGCTAAATAACTCTTACATATGGAGAAATTGACAAAATTCTAAAGTAATTTACAACTTAATTACTAAACTATTTTTCCACGTATCTAATAGAAATTCTACATTTTGTACCTCTGCAATTACAACATTGAACAATTTATATGGAATCTAATCTTGCAGAGGTAAAGCCCTAATTTTTAAAGTGAATGTAGTCAAATGGAAGTCTACCATTGTCATTAATAATGGGACCTATTGCATCTACAAAGGTCCACACCCTTCCAACCTTTTTTCATTACTCTCACATAAATATTCAACCTTTTTCATCATTGTCAGAGATTAGTGTATTATTACAACCCTACTTGTATTGCATATCGATTAGTTTTATATAACCTCTTGTTCTCTATCCCTTCATTTATAGTTAAGGTAAGATGAATTTAATTTTGAATGTAGAGAATATATGTACATCATAAGAGGTTCCTTTTGCATCTGAGGATACGTCTTGCAGTCCATGAATCGTATATAAATACAAGGGGTCAAAATCTAACGTTCATTCAGTCTTCAGTTATCATAAGGAACAAATCAAGTTCTAGAAGCAACAGACAAAATGTTCAAGGTATAATTTCTAAATAGCATTTAATGTTCTATACTAAGTTTTGTGTGTGTAATAGGTTGTCTCCTTCCTCGCCATTGTCGGATCCGCAGTCGGAGGACTCGCCCCAGTCGCTGTATGTGATACAACAATGGATACAAGAATCATAGACTAATTTATAAACTATTTTTCAGCCTGTTGCTTATGCTGCTGGCCCTGCCTTTGCCCCAGCACCAGTCGCCACTTATGCAGCAGCGCCCCATTATGCACCAGCTCTTGCCGCAGCACCCCTTGGCTACGCTGCACCAGCAATTGCAAAGGTTCATCATGCTGCTCCTTATGCCTACTCCCCATATGCAGCCGTACAAATTTAATTTAAAATTATTAACAAACTAACAATTTGGTATTTGTTATTGTTCTCAGCTTTAAACCCTGATTGCAACGATATTTGCCGAAATATTTTACCAATTTTTAAGCCTTATCATTCTGTAGGTCGCTGCTCCAGTTGCAGTAGCACACCAACCCTTGGCTTACGCTGCACCAATTGCACCAATTGCTAAAGTCCACGCTCCAGTCTACGCAGCGCCCGTCGCCAAAGCCGTTGTTGCCGCTCCAGAGCCATACGATCCTCATCCACAATACAACTACGGATACTCTGTGTCCGATGGACTTACTGGAGATTCCAAAACTGCTTCAGAGAGGTAAACATTTTCCCATCTTGTTCATTTCAATTTTAAACTCTTGTTCCTTGTTTTCAGCCGTGACGGAGATGTTGTTAAAGGACAATACTCCTTGGTCGAACCTGATGGTGCTATCCGAACTGTTACCTACACCGCTGATCCAGTCAATGGATTCAACGCTGTTGTTGACCGATCTGCACCAACCGTTGTAAAAGCCGCAGTTGCTGCCCCCGTTGTAGCCAAAGTTCATGCTCCAGTTGTCGCACACCACGCACCAATTGGTTATGCAGCAGCCCCAGTTGCCCCAGTTGCTAAATTTTTCTAATTAAATAATTAGATATTTAAACAAACTGCTTTGCTTATACCGGTTCTATTTGTTTTACGTTGATGAGCTCCTTTCCATTTCCTACAATGCTCAAAAATTGTGATGAATTCCTTAATCTTAATGTTTTCTAATTATATCTTGGACTACTTTCTGTCTTTCCATTATTTGATTCGTTATGTCTGTTGTATTCGTAGCAAAACCAGAACTGAAAACAAATACAACCATGCAAATCTTTGTCAGCAAATTATTTCATTTATTTCTCACTTAAAGATTTATATTTGGGCATGAATTTTTTGGACATGAATGTAAAAGCAATTAATTTATTGTGCTGCGAAAGCTGCTTTATGGGAATGCCTTGTCCGTCTGTCTGTCTTCGCTTGGTCTTGGCGAAAATGCTTGGCGAAAAATTAAACCAAAAATGGTAGATGTCCCATATTTGCCTTCATTCTGCTTAATCTGGTCGCCAGTAGTGGCTTAAAGAGTATTTACACTCCTCGTACACTCGCACACACATGAGTCACATGTCACGCATGAGTCACATCCAACTACTATGAAGCGGCCTTTCAGCTGAATTTGTAGGACCTACGGTCTCTCTACCAGGCCTTGGCTGAAATTCGTGGTAAAACTACGTATAAATATATAACGGAATTTTATGAAAATTTGGTTCGATTGTTTGTTTTATTATTAAAATTGTAATTGCAGTAAGAGGGGTTGATATTGGGAGTGGTTTTTAGTTTTAATGAGATTTCTAAAATATTTAAATGCTTTTTGGGCAGTCATATTTTCAAATTTTAAATTAAACTCTTTGTAATGTAATTAGAGTAATTAGAATTACATTATGGGTCCGTCTGTCAGATGGAGACACATACTCAAAGATTTATTTTACTTCAAAACTATGATATTACATGGGTTTCAAGGACTGCTAGGAAAGGAATAATTTATTCAATTAAAGAAAGCCATATTTCTCGGTAGTTTGTCATTGTAATTTGGTTCAGACATTTCAATTTCATTATCAGTGAATTTGTTTTTTTGTTAAAAATAATTCAGACATTCAAATATATACTATTAAATATATGTACAACTAAATCAACTAGATACAATATTAATGAGATCAAACATGGTTTTACATACATACATGGTCTAACATGGTTTTACTACATTTTCCAAGTTTGGATTTCTTAATTCTTGATTTGCAACAAAAAAACGACATACGTCATAACTGCACTAATGACACCCATTAAAGAACTTTTTGTGAAAGTAAAGAATCCTCCAGCCGAAAAGGCTACAGGATTAACAGAATTCGTGGACAAATGTGCAAGGATCAAATTGACATGCATGGGATTTGGATTCTTTGACTTCATGAGTGCAGAGGTTAACATTCCATTAAAACAAATAGCTTTGTCATAAACCGCACTTAAATTAATGAAAAGCAAGATAATTCGAGTAAAAAACGGTATGGCATGTCCAGAAAACGTTAAAGCATCAATCCCATGCCCATCCCCCATAAAGTTAATCTGAAGATACAACAACAGACAACTCATGAAAATAAGGAAGGAAGTGTCGATGAAGAGTAGGACTCCATAGATGCAATTAATCAATTGCTGCATCCCCACAAGAAAATTAAATTTCTTAATTGCCATCATAATTAGCTGTGAATCTTGCTCTGAAGGGGAATTGCAGTAGATACTTGTAAACTCATCAATTGGTGGATTTATTGGATAAATCTTTTCATTGAATTCATTTCGTTGCAGGATTATATTTGGGTACAAATCAGTTGCATTGGTTTGATCTTGGTTGTAAATTTTTTTCAAGTGAGGATCATTTTCCATGTTTTTTTGTGTGACTGTAATCAACGGACGTTGTCCAATGCAACCTTGGGGTTCAAGTCCTTTAGCAACTGCTGAAACCATGTGACAAAAGCATTTAGCCATACTAGAACAAAGTACTTCAATAAACACAGATGTGCATCCTTTGAAAAGTAAAAGTAACATGAATAATTTATTCCCACTAAAATAAATGACCATATGCATACCCTTGAGAATGACGAGGTAGCATTGAAAGCAACACGCTGTAATTATTATTTTTATGTATTATGTACTCCATTTCATAATTATTAATTATTGTTATTGTACCTAAAGTAATGTGGAGTAGGGATGGTTCACTTTCCATGTAAGCCAAAATTGAAAAGTCCTGTTTAGGATTATTGATAATGGAATTGGACACAAAGCAGCAACTCAGTACAATGAGAAATCCATAAAATCCCGTCAACTTTCTTGAGTACCGTAAAGTTTTGTCGCACTCGATAATCCCCTTGAGGGATTCCTTGTATTCTTTCATTTTTTCAAAGAAGAGCGTTAATCGATGCCTCTTTATGAATATTGCTACAAGCATTGCAATCGGCAATGCAGATCCGCCCAACCAAAGTGCAAGAAAGACCTTCTCCGGCAGAGATCTGTGTTTTTGAAACGATAGAAAGAATTGGATGCAAAGATATACAAAGTAGAGGGACAATATCACAAGGGTTGCAAAAGTGTGAAGAAATCTCCATGATTTCCAACGGAACACAAGCGTGTCCCCTACGGATATTTCATGAAAACACATTCCCATAACTTGATTCACTTTTAGTAACGGTTTAACAATACGGATTAAAGTAATCCTGTGATTTCCTTCCATTTTAAAAATGAAAAAGCTCAAGCTGAATGTATAATTATGACTTAAACTTAAACTTGGGAAGCCGAGCTAAAAGTGACAGTTTAAAATGGCATCGACAAGGGAAATGAGATTTGATATTGCAATGATCGCATGTCCCACATCAATTTTTCTAATTCCTTAAGTTGTGCAAATTAAGAGTAATTTCTAATCCATTACTCGGGGTTGGAATGGATGAGGCAATCAAAAGAAAATTGGGTGTGGCTCAATTCTACTTTGACAACAAATACTTTAATGAATTGGTAATTAGTTGTCCATTAATGGATCAATTTATTACAACAAACGTTTACATGTTCCTTGAACCCAGGTGTAAGATGACGATAGACATTATTCCAAGGGATTGCAAATTAGCTCCTCCACTCTTTGCTTTGGGATGGGTGTCCGTATGATTTGAAGCTTGAGTGCTTCCAGCTCCAGGACATTGTCCTTTACTCACAAGCGCAATGTCTGTCAAAATGCAAAATTAAAAACAATAATTATTTTGAACGCTAATACTTGGATTGTCCTTTTTTGCGCATTCCAAATTGCAATTGTTTGAATACGTGACGTTATTGTTGCCACAAACAGGATCGTAGTCTTGCGTACAAATGCAAGCTCCCCAGACTTTTGTTAACCCAATTGTTGCAACAAGGAGGACCAAGGCACAGCTAAAAAAAGACTTCATTTTGAATTTCTGTTTGGAAGAGGATCAATTGAGGATTCAAAGCTCTGATAGTCACTGATTGAATGAAGGCTGTAAAGAAATGGAATTACTCAATAACAAAAATATGAATGATCTTTTTATCTTGTTGCAAGTTAGAGCAGGTTATTTGCTAAATCACGTAGGCTATAGAATATTTTAAGCACGATCTACATAAGTTTTAGCACGCAAACCTTGTTGAAGTATTTGTTTAGGGGTAAATCAGAGGCCGATGTAGTCCCGAATTAGCAACTGATTGTAATGCAGATTTGAGAAGAATGAAAAGGGTTGGAACTCTAATAAATGTTTGCTAATACTAAACCTTGTACAACCAAGCAGATTACTGTAAGTACAAATACAAGGACAATTCCAAATGGTACTCATTAGTTTTGAACGAATAACATCTGCGGTTCACAATTACTTGGATAATACGAAGGAAGTAAGACGAAGATAAACTGACTATGTCTACATACATATTAATAAGTATGAGTAATCATACTCCAATCATGCAACCTTCGATAAATGAAAGATATATGGTGTGGTGTGTATAGGAGCTTGACAAAATAAATAAGCAGTAAATTACACCCAGGTGCAAATTGACATGTTTTTGGATGAATAATATAGCATTTTCATTTCCAAAATAGTTTCTACTTAATTCCAGAATTTGGAAGTTTTATTTTAGGAATAAAAACAGGGGAAAGCTAAATCAATAACTATGAAATAGGATAGAGAGAAAGGAAACTCATTAAAAATTAACTTTTTAAAGAGTTTACTTTGAAATAAAAACGATTTCAAGCAAGGTAAACACGTAAATTTATTCAATGGCAGACAAGCTAACAATAAATGGCAATTAGCACTCTCCATAATGTGCGACAAAGAGATCTGAAAAACCAAGATGAACATTGTAAAACACATTAAAATCTCTTACTTTTGTTAAAAGATTGTGCGCAATGTAGAAGACATTCGTTCGCGTAAGTGATGCCATCAGTACCGCAACTTGGAGAGTAATTCATTGTACACACACATCCTTTTCGGGCATAAATTGACTGCAAGGTAGCTGCCAAAAGGACAAGGGAAATGATGAGAATAAATGATGTCTTCATTGTTGTTTTTGCTGATAAAGTAATTGAAATGAAAACTTGAGATTGTATTTGGTATGAAATGCTGAGCTAGCTTGACACAGTTAATTTAAAATGCCCGATAAAGCAGTGGCTTATATAGGAGTAGGAACACACCGAGGACACGATTAATTGTCGGAAGTTAGAACTCAACAATAGCAAAATTGATGAAGCTAATTTAAATGCTAATAAACCTGTGGAAAATCCTACAACAAAATAAATATGGCCCATTGTACGTTATTTTTTTAATTTCCAATCACCGCAGATTTCAATAAATGGATCATTCTGCAATTGTGTAGAATGTTGGAAAAAATCTGCGTCATTCTTGACTAATTGTAGTCAAATAACAAAGACCTATATTTGGATGAGAGAGAAGAATGATCATTTTTGTCGAGTTCTTGGGGTCTGATGATCTAACTAATTTAAAAATGAAAATAAAAGTGATTTCATTGCGGTATACTGAAGGACATTCATTAGCATCATGCCATGGTCAAAAAATGAAAATAAAATCCACAATGTCAAAGGCCAAAGATTTATTAGAGGAATATGCTGGAACAACGAAAAACAAACATGTGGTGCTCACATCAGCAATCTCATTAAATTCTTTGAATAGCAAAATAAGTTAAATCCGGAACAAAGCTTAAGATCCCTACTACCAAAGATGTAATCCAAACATCAACATTCCGAAGCATTGGTAAATAAGAAAAGTCAAGTGAACCACTTCCATCTCTGAAATAAATAAAGTGAGACGTAAATATAATTTAGTATCGGGTTAACGAAAGTAGTAAAACTTAACGCTATCGTATGACAGAGCAGCATATAAAAACCAATCATAGTCCCATATGAAAATATTTGTGAAATGATGCTGTACCAATTGAAATGCCTTGTTTCCACAATAATCTATAAACAAAGGTAATTATAGCAATTAGGAAAATGACTGGATAGTAGTACCTTCGTGTCCACAATGATTACAATTACACTGCTAATGAAGAGGCTAAATGCTCCATAGTCGTCGATCGAGGCTTCCATCCACACAAATCTTGGGATAAAGTAGCAAACAAGGATATGCCATATACCCACCAAATACCATCTTAAACAGCTTTTAAAGGACATTAGTCCATTTCCTGCAAGCTTTTTGTAAAGGTGGGGATTGTTTAGAAGCACTTCTTTAGAGTAGGGTTGCTCAGTAAGTCCTTGAACTAAAACTGGGACGGAAGAGAAGGATATTGTAAACATCATAACAAACGTGGAATGAAATATCGTCTGAAAATGTTGCAAAGGCTGAATTTCCGTTTCATCAAGATTAATTACCTGAGCAGAATAGCCCACGTCAAATCCATACAGAACAATTAAGAAGATGAAAAACACACCACGGTAGAAAAAATAGGTTATTAAATTTGCAAGTCGATGATAGTACCAATGTCCATGGACTAAAATAGCCTTCTGAAGGAAACGAAATCTCCCAATGGCAAAATCCGATTCTCTAGCTGCTTGAAGACCTTCTTTCCCCATGATTCCTAAAAAAATCAAATTTTCATTGAGGTGTTTGTTTTAATTTTGAAGATTTTAAAGATTCCAACCTATTCCTAAGTGAGCTTCTCGCAACATACTGCAGTCATCTAAGGGAAAAATAAGTAATTCTTAAAGAATTAAATATTTCTTGCATTAATTACTTCCACCATCTCCAACAGCACAAGTCTTGAACTGCTTTTTTGAATACGTTTTAATAAGGTTAACAACTTGACTTTTCTGAAGGGGTGCCATACGACAAAATATTACTGATTTTGCATCAATAATTACAGATTGTAAAATAGCCTTGGAGTGATTAAGGGCTAGCTCGAAGCTTTGACCATCAATTACAAGAACCATTGTTTCTTTAGGTTGGGTTCTAGATATTTGAGAATGAGGAAAATGCTTAATTTCATTTTCATGAGAAGCAAATTTGCATTTACAAAAATTGTGTGAGATGCTGTTGGGTGGTTTCAGGATCCGACATTTTTTCAATGCAAAAGACCAAATCTTTGGAAGGTTCTTGTGCTGAAATCATGCCGCAAGAAGTCCCAACGCTAATGGCAGTCTCCATTTTATCTCCTGTAAGCATGAGTATTTTTATTCCAGCTTCTTTTAACAACTCCAACGTTTCTGGAACCCCATCTTGCAATTTATCTTCTAGTCCTGTGCATCCAAGTAAAGTAAGATTTGATTCCATCTCAGAATAAAGTTTCCTTAGCTCTTTTGTATTTGAACGGTTTTCTTCAACGTTTAGCATAAAGGAGTTGATTTCCGTCTCTTTTAATTGTTTGTAAGCAACCACCAATGTTCGGTAGCCCATCTTTTAAAATTTTATTAAATGATACTTTTTTGTCCAACTGATACCTTTGCAAAATCGGTTATGTGATTATTTGTAACATCAACCATCGTTTGTTGATTAAAACATTTAGGAAACAAAGTCGTTTCAGCTCCCTTGCAAAATAAGAAACACTCTCCTGCGTCATTTTGGACTATAACTGACATGCATTTCCGATCTGAGGACGTTGTTAATTAATTACATAATGATGGAAATGATAAAGTATACGTTACCAGAGTCGAATTCCAAAGTGGCCAAATTCTTCATACCAATTAAAGCTCCAAATTCATTCAATACAAATCCATTGTCCTCTCCACCAAGGAATTTAACACCCAAAGTATCAGCAGTTTTAACTAAAATTTCTTCATCTAAACTATTCGATTGATAAATCAATTCCACATTTTCACTGTTAGACTCTTCATGAGGCAATACTCGAACTGTATGACAAACTGCAAGGGCTTTTAGAAACATTAGATGGTTAGCTTCACTTGTGCCGTCATTCGCATCATTTGTGTCAGCAGTTTCAAGTCCTAGGCCGCTAGTATAATTATATTTGATCCCATTAATTGAGCAACAGCGGAAAATGAGATTATTATCTGCGTATTTATGTTTCCATTATAAAATCCAAGTTATCCTTGTACCCACTACCTGTTAAAGTTCCAGTTTTGTCCGTGAATAAATAGTTAACTTGACCAAGCTCTTCATTGAGGTCGGATGTGTTGACTAGTGGTACTGCACCAGTGTTGGGGCAAATCATATCTTTGTCCCATGAGAAGAATTTGCTACACCCAAGCTTCTGAAGTTCTATCCGATGTGTAAATTATTGACTTATCAATTGTAATCAATCTTTTACCAAACGTCACAGACAAAGAGACTGGAATCATGTAACAAAGCAGAACAAGGTAGGAGAAGAAGATGGTTACACTGTGTTTAAAATTGCTGTCCTCATTCGGAGGTAGGTACCATGCATCATCTATTTAATTCACTTCATGTAAATCCTGTAGTTTTGAAATACATAGTTGGAAAATACCAAACTTGTTGTTTCTGAACATGAAGGACAGCCCAACGGATAGCCCGGACAGCGTCAAAAGACAAAAGAACATTCCAATAACAATTTTATTCATTGTGCTGGAAAAGGGAATTTTAAAGTAATCTTTGCATGTTCACTTACTGTTCAATTGTTGAAAACTTGCTGAGTTTGGCAGCATTTGAATTCATGGATAACCTTGTGTCACGTCCAGTATATACGGCAATGGCATAAACCTTTGCACAATTTTTAACTCTACTTCCTCTCAATAAAATATTTTCCATTGTAATGTGCAAGGGTTTGAGAATGCTGGGAGAGCTGATTTGTCCATTGAACTGGTACAAATCAGAGTTTGGTTGATCGTAGCTGAAAAAATATTTTTTGAGGGATTCATGATTAATATCATGGTTCGAGGATATAATTGGATCAAGATTTGGGACACAAAATCTCATCTGAAATGATTGAAATTAGTTGAGAAATGTAAGGATGTATTGCACACCTTCAAATTGGATTCTCCATCAAGATTTACAGTTGTTATTTGACAATATGTTTGATTTAGTCCGTATTTTGATTGACAAGCAATTACCAAAAGGTCACAGGGAACTTGTTCCTCGCCCTCAAGCAGGATGAGTTGACCGACATGGATATTTTGAGATTTTATTTTCTACAGACGGTAATCAATACTTAATGTCACATGAATATTCTGTATCAATTTGCCTCAATTTTTCCGCAAGAATTTACAACGTTGACGTTTGCGAAGTTGACCCTGTTGTCCGCTCTATGACGCAGCCAATCTTCATCTGAAAAATAATCTTTTCTTGAGCAAAATTGATTGTAGTACATAAATATTTATTTATTACATCCTTGTTTAATTCCAGTAACACCAATTACAAAAACGAAAGCCAATGCATATGGAATAGGGGACACTGGAATATCGATTGATACCTGCAAAAAAAACGTTTCAAGCAGACGTTCTACAATAGAAAGAAAATGTTTTACCTGAACTACAATTAAGCAAAGGAAAAAGAAATTAACCATCCGACGGAATTGTTCAAACAAGTTTTTTGGAAGGAACGTTAACAGAGTGTACTATTTATTTATTTATAAGGTATAACTTATCAGTTGTAGCTTTAAGTCATTTAGATACGAACCTTTGAGGAACGAACAGTGTTGTCTGGAAATTCATCTTTTTTCCTCAAGGTCTGGAGTAAATTTATTTCTCTGGCTTTTGACGCCGAAACAGACATTTAATTAAAACCCTTATTTTAATGGAAGTTAAAAGATCGAAATAAAGATAATTGATAAATAATTAGAAGAGCAAAAGTTTCTCAAACAATCAATTGATGAATTTAAACATAATTATGCAATAGTAATGCCAATTACTACTGATCTATGTGCATAACATTACTGGCAATGAATCAATTGCATAGATAAGACATAAAATAAAAGTGTATCAATCTGATAACAATTCAATGTCAATCAATATGAAACAAATGTTCTTACGAAAGACCAGCAAAGTGAGGAGCAAATCAGATTGAAAAAATTTATTTGTGGCAAAAATATAAAAATGCAAGTTACAATGTTTTAGATTTGGTTAAATTGTACAATTTCTTGGTATGCAGGTAAGATTCAAGAGCATATGTATATACATGATTATGGAATAGATTTCATGGCAAAGTTTTGCATTTGTTCGGCCAAGTCTGTCAATCCTTCTGCTTTAAGTCGTTCATTTACACGTAGATGAAACTTGATTTCAAGCTTGGCTGCAATTCGTGCTTCAATCTCATGAATTGATCCAGACATATCGATGGACTTGTCAAAAGCATCAAACCCTTCATCCAATTT